>JBBPDI010099039.1:0-10924 GCA_037974545.1 Cucumis variabilis | reverse complement strand
GAACCCCTCTCAAGCCAATGAGAGGGTGGGGCCCCTTGTTCAAGACCTGGATTCAGTCCTTAAGGGAATAACCTATCTACTAACCCTAGAGTGAGTAGGAGTGAATTCCGTCTTGCTCCCTATGTCCCTAGCTATCCACCCGATGTTACTCCTAAAATAGGAGGCTTATTGGGCCAGCGCCATTGAGCTGCCCTCACCTATGCAGATCTAAGGATAATCCCATATGAACAGAAGTTTATAGTTAGCTCAGGATTAAGATTAAGTTACATTGGATATCTATAAATGAAATAATCAGTTTTATAAAGTTAACGGTGTTATAACTTAAAAGTGACTATTTCTATGGTTCCAGTCTTATATAAACTCTTTACATAGGATGCCCCCCCACTTCCATGTCTCTACATAAACGATTTAGGATCACATTGTTTGTACTAACTATAAAGCGGGCCACATCCATAGTGTCCTCAGAATAAGGTGTCCAACCGTATTCGTATAGTATAGACTATTCAGGCTGTATACTCGAACTTGATCCACATTTATATCTCTACATAAAGTTCAAGTTTACTCAATAATAGCCTCGGGTCCTTAGTTTATTGGCTTTAAGATTATAGTATCAATAACGATTTTATTGAATAGAATATGATTGCAAACTACAAGTTTTAGGAGATAAATTCCAACAATAACGTCTTCCATGTTTCAATGTTGCAGAAGTATGTTTCACATTTCTAGCATATACTTCAAGAGCAGCCCATAGATGTGAAAGAAAACTTGACCTATGAAGAGAGATCTTTACGTGTGTTAGACAGAAAAGAACAAGTATTGAGATCAAAGGTAATCCTCATGGTCAAAACTTTGTGGAAAAATAATGGCATCAAAGATCCCACTTGCGAAAGTGAAAAACAAATGAAAGCTAACTATCCACAACTCTTTGCATGAATTTCGAGGATGAAATTTCAATAAGGTGGTAGTAGTTTTGAGGCTCTGATTGCACTCTGGCTTACGCGATCAGATTTCATGCGACAAGATTGACCTATGTGATAAAACTGTTACACGATGAGAAGTGACTACGCGAGAGGAACTGTTATGTGTTTTGAGCTTATATCACAGGAAAGTAGTGATGTCATCCTCATGTAAGAAAGCCGATGATTGATCTGACTTTGCAAAATTCAAGATAGTGTAATGATAGTGACACATGGCGTTTTGTCATTGGACCAATTCTCACCGTCAGAAAAGGTAATCTTTTCGACATGGAAGACTTCACTAAAGAGGCTTATAAATAAAAGAAATTCAATCATTTTGAATCTTCTTTTACCTTGAGCTTATAAGAAAGAACAAAGAGGATGTTCAAGGTTTTTAGAGATTCAGAACAAGCTTGAATCTGACAAGAATTGCAAGGAAATGCAAGAGAGCTCTTGACTGAGGAGTTAGGTGAAAAAGCTAGCTGATTATGATTGTGAGTGATTCTTCTTATGAATTTTTTTACAAAATAAAACGGATTAAAAAATGTATTTAAAACCCTTAAATATATTTCTATTGAAACCATGAACTATGTGGTTCCTCTTGTGCTTTCCAAATTTTTACATGCACATGATTCATAAATGAATTGAGAAGTGTATGAGATTTGATATAAATTGATGATATGATCTTTTGTACCCTATGCAATGTGATGCCTCACACTTGCTATTTGTTCTGGTGTGGGATGTCTTATTCTTGTTGTGTGATCTGAAACAGAATACCTTGTACTTGCTATGTGATCTGATATGAGATGTCCTTTGTTTGTTGTGTGATCTGGCATTGAAAGACACGTTATGCGTGATAAATTGATGAAATTTACTAAATGCGTTGAGTCTACTGCGTATAGTTGCAGCTTGGCAAAAGAGTGTGGTAAATACTTGAGCTGAGAAAAGAGTACAAAGATGTAATTAAATAAGCAGAATGATTCTGCGAGATACTTATGAGATGCTTTGCGTGAGATGCATACTATGCTGTATGATTTACGAGGAAAGAGCTTAAACAAAATGAATTTCATACAAATTATTATGAATGATTTGAAAGGAATAATTTCACATGATTTATGAAAGTTGTTGATAAAATTGAGATGTTGTAAATCGTGTAACGCATTGAAATAATTTGATTTAAACTCAATATCTTGTTGATTGAAATGTGTATTATCTGTATCGCATGATTGGCGAAATGATTTATGGTGTTTAAGAATAAATTGATTTATTAAAGGTGTTGATAAAAGATCTCACTCACTAGATATTTTCGTCTAACCCTTCAAATGTTTTATTTTGATTTCCCCCTCCTCTAGGTAGTGAAGGACATCCATTGTTGAACTTGTAGCCTTGAATGCATGTTGTGCCATTCGTGAACGCATCTTTTTGATAGTGGCCACCGTCAACTCGCATAGCATGTAGAAGCTGGGCGTGAAGAGTCTAAATGTTATTTTGAGTTGTGTATAGTTCTATGAAGGAAATTTTGTATCAAGTACTAAATGTACTATGTTAATCGAATATCAATGAAGTCTTCTTATTTATTTGAGTTTATATTCTGCAATTAAATTTGTTAGTTGTATTTAATCTGCTTACTAGGTGTTCGACACATTATCTCGGAGAGAGAATCGCGTAAAATGTCTAGGCGATCACTTCTCCACTTAGTAGCATAGAGTGACTTTTGGGGTAGTGTGTGACATTCCATTTATAGGTTCATAGTTTTTGTGGTTGATGGAGTTATAAATGCAAAGTAATTGTTCAAACCTAAATGAAAATGAAATTATGAAGTTCAACATAATTGCAAATAAACGAGTTCTCTTCCTTATTTTTCTCCCTCAAATTTTATTTGAATTTATATTTTATTATCAAATTAGATTTTATCTAGGGGTGTTTTAAAAAATATAAAAAAGCAGTAAAAATATTACATTGTATAGAACAATTTTGAAAATGAAAAAAACCCACAAGCCGACAAGCCTACAATGGAAAACACCAAAAATGCTTTGTGATTAATTGACACCTAGCTTGTGTAATATATTTGATAAACAATCGTTTAGATTTTGATATTCTTTCCTACACGATTGTTTAGATTTAGGTGTTTCCAAAATTTTAATTTGTACATGATCATTTAGATTTGGCTATTCTTTGGTACACGATCGTTTAAATTTAATCGCTTAAATTTGGAAAACCAAATCTAAATGATTTTTCCAAGATTTTTTGGTATGCGATCTTTTAGATTTGGTATCCGATCGTTTAGATTTGATTGTTTAAATTTGGATAACCAAATCTAAACGATTTTTTTTCAAATTTTTTTGGTATATGATCGTTTAAATTTGGGTAGCCAAATCTCAACGATTTTTTGAAAGATTTTTTGGTACACGATTGTTTAGATTTGATCGTTTAATTTTGACTACTCAAATTTAAATAATTTCTTAAAAATTCTTGGGTATAAGATCGTTTAGATTTGACCATTTTTTGTATACGATCATTTAGATTTGGCTATCCAATATCCCAATAATTTTTTTCACCATCTTTATATTTGGCACACGATCTTAAATAACCAAATAACAGTTTAAGAAAAAATAAAAAAATAGATTTTTTATATTTGGTACGCGATATTGAACCAAATAACTGTTTGAAAAAAATTAAATGAAAAATTGCAGAAGGGAGAAAAAAACAATGGAAAGAAAAAAAAAGTGGTAGAAGAGTAGGAGAAGAAGTTGTAGTAGGTAGTATGATCGCTGATTTAACAACATTTTCTTGAACTCCATCATCTTGGCCAGTGGTGGATCCAGAAATTTCATATAGAAGACACTGCATAACGAACATACTAAAAAATATTAAATATTAATTAGCTTTAAAAATTAATTAATTTAATACGTATTACAATTGTCCTTTACGAGTTTTCATGTTTTGAAATCGATCCATGATAAGTTTATTATATAACTTATCCAATAAATTTTTTTGATGCAAACATGATATGCTCTACGAACTTGATCTTGAATACTATAATTATATTCAGAAATTCTAGTTCTTAGACCAGAATCTGCAGGTAGTTCTTCTAAATTGATTTCTGTATAAGATCTATCTGAATCAGATATTTGTCTCTTATTTGAAGATAATATCTCTATAATTTCTATTGTTGTTTTTTTTTTAAAATATCTCTCCATATTGATATGTTTACTCTACAAAATTAGTATCAAACAATATAAGTATTATGATTTATCACATAGATTGAAAAGTAAAAACTAAAAATATTAAGAAGAATTTGAACTTACTAGTAAATTGATATGATACTTATATTCTAACGATGAATGGAAAAAAATTATCTTGTATCGTTTAATTCTGAAATAAAATAATATATATATATAAGTAATGTAAATATGTGAATTTAAAAATTGCATCAGAAAAATAAAAAATAGTACATTCTTCATGGAATATTGTTAAGAGAGTGAAAGTTTGTTAGATAACAAGTGAGTGAATTAATCTTGGCTAACTTTGATGACGATCACCATATTTAGGTCGCCGACCTTGGTCACTTGCACATATGTTTAATGCATTTGTTTTTATTTTGAACATCATTTTCAATAATTATGTTTAGGTCGCCGATCTTGGCCAGTGGTGTTTAATTTTGGCTTTCAAAGATCTTATGGGCAAACTGGTCACATGAAATGAAAAGACGATGAAACTCCCTACAACTTGTTTATTGTCTATCATATTTCCAATAATCACATCGTCTTGAAGTTGGAATTCTTTCGAATACTCATTTGCCAACAACTTCACTTGTACAATCAACTATGTTTTGTCTCACTATGGAGGAAGTCCATCGTCGGCTTCCCTCGCATACAAGCATTCTATAGGTAAACAAAAGCGTTAAGGACCATATCAGGTGATATTTATTTTTTGCTTATGAAAGGTTTAGATACATTATATTTTATGTATGGTAAGTTCACCTTAATTACTGTGATATTTGGTTTAGTTATAGAGTTTTTAAAAATTGTTTAGGAACTCTCAAAGTTGAATTCTTTAACGTTGTATGTTTTTATTCAAATGAGGATATTTTTTTTATAATTTCACATATTTTTATGTATTCTATTTTTCCATTTTAATAATTAAATTTTCTTTTTGTGTTTTGACCAAAGTAAACCATTAATTTTGTCATTTATCTAGTCACCTTATTTTTCAATCTCCTTTAGCTCAATTCCAATATTAGTCAACACCCAATGAGCTTGAAATTCAATTTAACCAAACAAAAAGATAACACTTTTAAGGAAAATTTGTAACAAAAAAAAAGTAATTTTAATTATATGTTAGAAATTTTAGGTGTTATTTTAAGTAATTGTTAAGAATTGTGTGTTTTATGGAAATTAAAATTAGTTAAGTATTTATACGAAGATTAGTTGATAAATTTTTGAAATTAGAATATTTTGATGTTGTTATAGAATTTTTGTTGTTTGAATGATATTGGTTTATTATATATTAAATTATGGAAGAGAATAATAATTATACTAAGGATAATATAATTATTTAAAATTTTATGTTTGGTTTTGGAAAAAAGATAAAAAGAGTTGATTTGATGGATTGAAGTTAATGAGGAGGGAAAAGATATTGAGTTTTGTTTGTGAAAAGGTAAAAAGGAGAATTTGATAGAAATTTAAGTGAAGAGATAGAAAAGTTAATAAATATATATATTTGGATATATATATATATATTATTGATGATTGGGGAAAGTAATTAATGAAGAAAGAGAGTATTAATAATAATAATAAATGTATTATTATTATTTATTTTTTTATATATAATAAAAACTTCATGAAGAGTGCACCAAACACTATTTATCAACTTTTTCAATCCTTCTTCTTTGAAACCCTAGTCGTCGCCACCTCTAATCTTCTCTGATCACCCTTGATGTTAGTCGCCAGTTGCTATCATTGATGGACAGAGGAAGTCACTCGTCACGTCTACTCTCTCTCTGTTCGTCTTAGCGAAGTCGAAACGTCTGTGCTCACTGTCGGTTGCAACACCCTTCGTACGCCAGCCGAAGCTTCTTTGTTGAGCCGATCTCCTCTAGTCGCGTCATCTTCTCGTCCATGTTACCTCTACTGAAGCCTCTTTAAGTTCGAGCCGTGCATTCCTCCTTTGCAAGTCGCAGTCGTGTGAGCCGACCACCTCCCATTCTGAGCCGCGTGAACCATCCTCCAGCTTCCACTCTCTTCCAGCCGCGAGCCACCCTCTCCCAAGCATTTCATCCTACCTGAGCCTTTTGGGTAAGTTTTATTGGGTTTGAATCTTAAATAATTTACTCTTTGAATTTTAAATAAGTTTGCTTTTGGAATGAGTTTGAGTGATCTTTACTTGAAGGTTCAAGTGTTAATTTGAGGATTTGAGGCTGCAAAATTTTACACTCAAAGTCGTGTCGATTTCAACCCTAACTTTAGGTAAGTTGGATAAGTTTGACTGCTTAATTAAGTATAAGTAGTTAGGCGATATTGACAAAATTAAAAATTTTAATTTTGTTGTGTTTAGGACTGATTATTTGGGAATTGACTGTCATATTTTTGTTGCTAATCCAGGCAAGAGATTCTACTATTAGATCCATTTTCCCTCATTATGCATTTACATAGCTTTGATGTATTATGTGACTTTAGAGACGTTTTATAATGGTAGCTACCTAGACAACAGTTATGTATGACTGAGATATGTGATGATTATGAGATGTTAAGAATAAGATATATTATGATTGAGATATATTATGTTACATGTATAGGCTATGTTGTTCTGTTAGCTTTGTCTGTTAGAGTCGTACCATAAGGGTGTCCTTTGGGATCACCACCTATTTATGCCTATGTGGCCTGCTTTTATGTGTGATTCGACAGGATCACCTACTGTCTGACTCTTCTTTAGGGTGACTCCTTTTGGTTCACCGAGAGCCCAGATGCATCCCTACGAGATCACTGAATAGGGTGCATTTGGGAGCACATTAGTTATGTAGTACTTTCTTATAGGACTCTAACTGGAAGTTAACAGATACGTAGAGCGGCTAATAGTGGTTCCCTTACATAAATTTATACTCACTCTTTTCTATGGTTAAACTTTTCAGAAAAACGTAGAGGTAAAGGCAAGCTGGCGAATGACATGAATTTATTTCAGAACTCATGTTTACTTTTAGAGATTTTTTTAAAATTTTAAATAGGGCCAAATTAATGTTTTATTTATTATTTTCTTTACATACTTTATTTATATTTATTGATTTAATATTTGAAGCATTTCTTTTAAAACGTAGTATTTTTTGTTATTTTGAATAAAAAAAATTTATTTGTTTTATTGGTAATGACTTCAGCTGAGTATAAAAAAGTTGGGTCGTTATAAAATTGCACCAAATAGCACAATTTAAAAAATAAATAAAATCAATAGCACAAGGTAACAATATTTGAAAAAATGACAACTTTTGGCCGGTCATATGGTAAATTTATTTAAAATTCCAAAATTTCTCTTTAGTTTCCTTCTCCTTGATTTTCCTTCTTCTTAGGCTACCGGTGATGACTTCTATCATTGATATCATGCTATCAGTGATGACTTTTATCAATCACATCATGTCCAATATTTCAATACTTTTTTCATGAATCTACCATTGATAGCTTGAACTTTGAATTTCTAAATAATAATATAAATGTTGATAACATAACCTTAACTATGTCAATTTCATTTATACTATCAGTGATAAAAGCTATCATATGGATATTACGTTATTAGTGATTCAAAGCTATTACTGATATCATGCTAATCTAATCTCTTTTTTTTGTCAATTTATGCAAAAAACAAGCGACCAAAATGTCACTTTTTAATAACATTAACTTGATATCATTGATATATGGTAGCTTATTAGAGATATCAGTTATAGATGCTATTAGTGATATCCTTCTATTACTATCATTGATAGATATTATTCAGAATAGCAATAGAAGAATATAATTGATAGTAGCTATAAAAAATATAAATCAATAGCCTAATTTAACCTCATCAAATCACAATTGATATGTTTACCAAAGAGATATCAACTATAAAAATATCGTTATTATAATGATATCATTTATAGTTGTTATCAACGATATCCTTCTAATGTAATTGTTGATAGACAATGTTAGTGATATCCTTCTATGTTGATAGCAATATAGAAAAATTATTTATTGTAGCTATCGGAAATACCAATTGATAGCAACATCGCTAAAAAGATATCAATGATAGCAATTGATAGCACATTTCTTAAATTGAAACCTATCACTGATAGCAGTTATATTGATAGTAGTTATCAGTGATAATATCTAACTATAATAATTGATACCATATTTCTCAAATTAAAAGTCGTTAGTTGGCCTTTAGTGTCTATCATTGATAAACACTTTTGTTGATAGTCGTTATCAATAATATCAACTGTTAGCATATTTTTCAAATTAAAAGCTATGATTAATAGTATCTATCATTGATAGCAACATATAATAGTTATCAATTGTTATTACTAATAGCCAGCTATCAACAATAATTTTCAATATAAGAAAATCTGGAATAAGCACTCATAATGGTAACAAGTAATCACTGATAGTAACTATTAATGTTAATTAACTACTAATAGAAACTCTTAGTGATATTCACTAATTGCATATACCTATTAGTGATAACTTTTAATGTGGAAAAATCGAAAAGAAGTTTGCAAAATAATCCCTTCTCAAATTGAGAGTTATCAATTCTAGCATATAGTACTAACAATAGTTATTAATGATAATTGTTGCCATTGATAGATTCTATTACTGATAGCTATTATTGCAGATAAATGCTATCAATGATAACTTTTAATTTGAAAAATTCAGCAAAAAGTGTCTAAAATGGTAGTTGCACGTGAGTATTTAAGTCTTTTACTATTTTTGTGCTATATATGCAATTATTTTTTCCTTGTGTTGTATATGCTATTATTTTAGGTTGTTTGTTACTTATGCAACTAACCCAAATTTAAATAAAAAAATTGATAGAAAATAAAACAAAATTACCTTCAAAAATAAATTAAAGTCGTTAATCCCATCTAATGTAATTAAAGTAACTAAAGTAACCAAGATACAATACAAAGTAAACTTCAAATACATGGGGTCACAATTAAAGTAGGAATGAAAAGAAAATACAAGTGAGTAGGGCCAATACAAAGGACTTAATAGCTAGGGAGGTTGGCATCTTCCCTTTATCTTTTCTAAAGAAAAATCCTTGATACAAAGGCCAATTGATCATAACCAAAATTCCACCAAGAAGAATCTGCACAACCATTGTTTCCAAAAACATCACCAAACCACTGCCACTCTCTACTACTTTCTTCATCATCCCAATAAAGCAAAGAAAATTAACCAAAGAAATTGTTGTTATAATTGTAAACAGTGGTGAGGAAACTCTAAATTCCATGATCTCATTTTCATATCTTTGGGAGACTTCTTGATCAATCACTTTAACTGTGATTACAAATGCTGAATTAGGTAATCCAAGTGTCTACAAGACAATGTCTGTAAGAGCAAATAGATAGGAACTTGTTCTCTTATATAGCTAAGACAATGGATTGTTCTTGCAGTGAGCAAGAACTCCACCAAACTAGTACCATACTTAGTAAATGTCATAAATGCGAAAGGTATAATGGTATAAACCATAGGGTTCAAACCTGACAACACACACATGGTAGTTAGCTCTCAATTGATAATTTTTGTTGATATCAAGTGTAAATTAAGAGGTAGGAAATTAAAGGTGTGTACCACTGGAAACAAGGGAATTCCTCTAAGGAGATAGAGTGAGAGGATAGTGGTGTAATATAATGTTGCTAATGAATGAACAACCCAAAGAGAATAGATGCAATATACCATTGTAGACCAAGGCTAATCTTTCTTTGACTTAACCGTGCAGGACTGTACCCAGATAGAAGAATTTCAAGGTCACCTTCTGACCATCGCTTATGTTGAACTAGTGTCTGAATTAATGAGGTTGGTGCAACACCTAGGAAAGCTTCCCTTTTTGGGTTGCAATAAATTGATTTCCATCCTTGCTTTGTATTGACAACCCAGTCATACCATCTTCTACTACGCATCCATATCTTAAACCCATCTGCAATTTAAAAGTGAATGTGAATGTGAAAGCTAGTGGTAGGTATACAGTGGCGGATCCAGAAATCATAGTTAGAGGGGCACCATTTCCAAAAATCATAGGTAGGAGGCACCGTTAACAAAAAAAAAACAATTGCAATAGATGGGAATTGAACCAATGACCTGTGGGTTTCAAAGGGGGGCATAGCCACTGTACCAAATATAGAATACAATAAAAATGTGTATTATTTAATATATATTGTACTTTAAAACTTCAAAATTAATATTAAAATACAAAAACCGAGAATGTAAGGGGGGGCACGTGCCCCCCTGGCCCCTTAATAGATCCGCCCCTGTAGGTATACATAAATGGAGAGACGATGGAGATTAGTAAAGAAATCGACCTCTTTTCCCAATTGTGTGATCTTTTCATACGAACAACTTGCTAGGATGCTTCACTTTTTCTACTTCATTTGTACTGTCTTCATAACCCCAATACTTTTTACTGCTCTAATCAATTTTGTATCCATTACTGTACTTTTTGCCACACAGAACCTATCTTCTATGAAGGTAGCCTGTTCCAAGATATCGTGGGCCTCCAAAACCGTCCATACCACGGTATTCCAACATCGTGCATGGCCGATGTTTTCTTCATTTTTCATCTGCATTTGTTTGATGCTTTTATAACTCTATTTTGGTCCATTCTAGTCCCTTTTCACTTTAATGCTCAATTCTACCCTATTGTTGTTTAATACCTACACAATCTTATAGAATAATCATATAAAATTCTAGAGCAATATCGAATTAAGCAGAAGTAGTTTATTTTTTGTG
>JBBPDI010099027.1:0-10924 GCA_037974545.1 Cucumis variabilis | reverse complement strand
TTTTTTCTCCTTCATATACATGTGAAAACAATCCTTTGCAACAGTTACTCTTGATGGAATCACAAACTTTAGATTTACTGTCTGACAAAATTGATGAAATCCTTCACTTTCTACAAATTTAAATGACAATTCGTCCAAGATAACCATACTAGCAAGCATTGTTCTACAATTTTCTTGAGTGAAGGATGTAGACATTAAACTACTTTCAAAATCTCCCTCTCCTTCAACATTATCTTCCAATGGATCTACATACTTCTTACACTTCTTTAAATGTCTTTTTAAATTAGTTGTACCATTTCTTTTGAAATCACAAGCAGATGATGTCCCACAATGTATACAAGAAGCCCTAGGATATTTAGGATCACATCCTTCTACTTTTATAAAATGTTCCCATATTGATGATGGTGGTTTAACTGATTTTCTTTTTCCTAACACTGGACTAGAACAACTTTGTTTTGACGTTTCGTCTATAGAGAATGAAGTCATTCTAATAATCATCAAACAAAACAAACAAAAAAGCACACAATTTTTAACTAATAATCATCAAAGAAAATAATAAGGCATACATTACTACTTGAAATATTAACTCAAGCAAATGGTAGATAAGAACTAGACTACAATTGGAATAAGGCATACCTGAAATTGCTGCGAAACAAATCTGAAATTGAGAAACTGGAAAGGTATCCAGAGTTTCCAATTAGCCACAATAGAATAAAATCACTCCTAAAAAGAAAAAAGAAAAGTTATCAAAAAAAAATAATCACACTTGAAGTTTGTTCATTCGTTTGAGAAATCAAGAAAACTAAGAATACAAGTAATCTGATTGAGAAGGCAAAACAAAGAAACAAATATAGCAAGTGTAACGACCCTACTTTTTGAAACTAGACCGTGGTCATTACTTTAATAGAAAAACACTTCTTTAAACATAAATCTTTATAAAATCATCACAATCAAATAATCATCAAAGAAACTTTTATTCGGGTCCTGTTTCAATCAATCAAAAGTTTTAAAAAAATACAGTTTGTAACCCAAAAATCTATAACTCTAGTAAATAAAAAAAATGTGCTAAACAGTCTCATGTCCTAAGGAAAACATCAAATCATAAGCTGAAGCATTTTTGGACGACAATCCCTATGGCAGTCACGTCTCCTTCTTGCCTCTCGCCGGTCTACCTCCTTTGTTATCTTTGCCTGAAAAGTTAAACATGAAAGGGTGAGTACAATATACTCAGTAAGAGACCCACTACTGGTCCCATTAGGGGAAAAATAAATTATTGGCTCCCTAATGGTGTACCCTGCACAATCACAGTCTTGTGATCCCGTAGGATACACATAATTAGTCTAGTGTTCCCGAAGGATGCATATTCAGTCTAGTGTTCCTGAAGGATGCACATATCAGTCTACTATTCTGCAGAAACACATACCAGTCAAGTAATTCTGTAGGATACAAAAGTGGTGATCTCAAAGGACACCTGCAAGGTAACTACACAATAGGCTAACTAATAATTTTTTCCCTCAGTCTTATCGTTCATCTTAACAGTCCATGACAATTTATTTTCATAACCTCACCACTTAGTCTCTACTTAACTCCTATCGGTCAACTTACTCTAGATCAGTCCACAACCAGTCGACCACACATCAAGTAACCATTATGTTCCTCACAGTCTACAAAAGTACAACCACACTGTCTCCTCAATTCCAAAGAACACATTCTTAATACAGTTTCATACACCTAGTCAAGACAAGAATCCACCCCCTATAGGCATCATCATCAAGTTCAGTCATTCATCAATCATATGTGAATAAGTACATATTCAGTCAGATACAACATAGCACCCAAGTGCTAGTTCACATTCATCCATAAATAGATATACATTTTCTCAGTTGAACACAACATATAATAAATAACAAGTACACATTCAAAGGTATCAATTACAACCATCATCCTTTCTCATTTCAGTTATAACATTTCAATTCATCACATTCGAGACTACAGTTGAGTCCAGTAGAAAGCCCCTTACCTCACTTTACTTTAAGCACTTTAATTGCACTAGCGCCCACGAAAACGAACCTAAACAAAATGATAAAACTCAGTATTTTTCCCAAGTTCGCTTCTTCATTTGAATCACAAAACCATGATAACCATGACTTACCCAATGCTAACGAATCGAGTTCCAAACTAAGACAAAAGTCGTTGTGGATCCAAAGACAGTCAAGCGATACCCTCAACCTAGATTGAACAACAGTCAACAAACCAATCAACCAAATTTCCCTCTATAACTTCAACCAATCACAGTAAAAGAAGTGCAGTAGCTACCGAATCTAACGATGGGATCGTGCAAACCAAACGATGGCAAAACAACTTGGAGAAGCAACACGCACTACCTCACTCTCGGCCAATAAATAGATATGGCGGTTGGCTTCATCGGAGACCGACGCTGATGATGTCAAACGGAGAGATCTGGGCGGAGATGGAAGGTCGCGCGACAGCGCTTGCTGAACGGAGACAGATTCGGATGAAGACAGTACCGCGACGGATCTATAGGGTGAACGGAAAATAAAAGGACGATTGGAGAGGGGTGGCATGCTTCATCGATGACCGAAGCTTTATCGTTGCCGACAATGGAAACAGAAAAGAAAGGTTGGTCGGCTAGGGCAAAAAGATGAAGAAGACGATTGGGGGGGGTGCGCGAGAGAGAGAAAGAGAGGGATCCTATTTTCTTTCTTTTTTAAAAAAAACTAAAATAATTAATAAAATAATAATAATAATATATTATTATTATTATTCCCCAATAATTTCCTCTTTCTCCTCTTTTCTTTTCCAACTATAAAAGAAAACTATCCTCTTACAAATTAAAGGAATAAATAACACCCAAATCAACTTTTAAACCTTGAAATAAAGAAATTCAAATAAAATCAATTATCTTGGCGCTCGGGGTGTTACAGCAAGAGAATTCTGGGTGTTCAAAGCGATACACCAAAACAATATCATCTGATTTTGCTCACTTCCAAAGAAAAAATAGAACATGGAAAGACAAGTGGACATTGCAAACTTTAAAAACAAGAACAAAGAATTAAGAGGTTTTTGAAATTAAAGGCTACAAAGGCTACAGACTATGAAATGAGAGTATGATAAGAAAGTTGTAGTCTATATATTAATAATCTAACTATAATGGAATATAGATAAAACTGAATTTTGTTCAACCATTTTCTCTCTCTTTCTCTCATGAGAACATGAGTTACTTAGACCTTAGTGACTCCAACTTCAATGGTGAAATTTCTGATTTCAAAAGCCACTCTAACCTTTTGATCATGGGTGATCAATTAGTACCAAATTGTGTTTTCAATAACATCACCCAACAAACTTGACCCTCCAATTCATTTACAAATGTTTGTTAAGATATACCATTTCCAAATCTTATTGTTGTGGACTTGAGCTGTAACTCGTTTACAGGTATTATACCTTCTTGGATATATTCATTGCCTAACTTAAAATATTTGAGTTTATATCATAACAAATTTTCTGGTTTCATGAGGGATTTTAGATACAACTCATTAGAGTATCTTGATTTAAGTCAAAACAACTTGCAAGGTGAAATCTCAGAGTCTATTTATAGTCAACTCAATCTTATAGACTTAGTATTGGAGTCCAATAATATGAGAGGAGTTTTGAATTTGGACATGTTGAGAATCCCAAGTCTAAGAAGTCTTCAAATTTCCAATAATAGCCAACTTTCAATTTGCCTCATTCAATTTGCCTTGCACTTAACCTTGAAGCTTATAAAAGCTTATAATAAATAAATAAAATTCTAACACAAATTATAAAAGCTTATAAGGGTGAGTAACTGAGAGCACACATTAGATTTTGTGTAAACCAATACCCGTCCTCCATTAGCTTGCCAAAAGTGATGGTGTGCTACTTCTTCCTTCTCTTTCTTTTACTCTCTAATATTTCTGTTATTGTGAATTCCCAACAACACCATCATCATCATCCTCATGTGTGTGATCCTAAACAAAGCTTAGCTTTACTTCAATTCAAGAATGCTTTTGACCAGCCTACTCCATCATCATCATCATCATGTGGTCATTATGGTATGACACTTTTTATGAATCTACACCTCATTATCGACTTACTTGGATGAAATTTTCCAAACCACATTTTCAGTTTTCCAAATTTAAATGTGTTAAATCTTGAAGATAACATTTTCTTGGTGGACATCTACCCGGGGCTAATTGGAGTAAATCCCTTCAAATTTTGGTTCTTTGTATTTCATTTTAATTTATGTATTTCGGGGATTATTGGGGTATGGACAATGTCAAGCATCACAAAACTAAAATTTTCATATGTGCATCGATAGAGGAACATAGTAGAAAACCCCCAAATCAAACATAATGAAACATAGCAGAAAACAAACATAATCAAACATAATGAAACATAGCAGAAAACAAACATAATCAAACATAAAAAAAAGTGGTGGGAATTTAAGAAAGGGAATGAACCCAAGTGAAGAAAGGGAAAGAACCCACGACGAATGAAGACGGAGAATGGCCGGTGAGGACTTTTCTTTCTCTTTTTTCAAACCCACATGAACAGAATGACGGAAGACAGAACAAAAGACCAAAAATGCTCGTGTAGATGGAGAATGACGAACAAAGGAGGAAGACCCATGAAAAACAGAGAACGACCGGCAACAAAGACGAACGGAGAACGACCGACAACGAAGACGAACGAAGAAGTGTAGATAGAGGAAGACCAAAGACGAACGAACAACAAAAAATGCTCGTGTAGATGGGTTTAATTTCAATTTTAAATTTTTAACTTTTTAACCTAAATGTTTTACATTTGAACCGAACCGATTCAATTCGGTTTGGTTCGGTTCAATTTGATAACATTATTGTTGAAGTCCAATCCAACCCGAACCAAACTGGTTCGATTCGGTTCTTCGATTCGGTTTGGGTTTTTTCACCCCTAATTAAAAATACCATGCAAACTTGTTGCAACTGGTTTTGCAAATTTTAAAGATAATAAAAATAAAGATATAAAAATGTTTAAGATCAAAACACTAAAAAAGAACAATGAAAAGTGGAAGCAAAACTGAATTCCCATATGGCATGTCATGGGCCTTTTCTGTCGCTCGGCAGCTTTCTTCTATCTTTACCTTTTGCCTGAAATATTAAACATATAAAAGGGTGGTATAAACTATACTCAGTATGAGACCCACTACTAGTCTCGCTAGGTGTCTGTTAACTTTCCATTAGGATCCTGTGAGGATAGCAAAAACTATTATGTGCCTGATGGAACACACACAATGTAGTGATCCCAAAGGACCACTTTCATTTGTTAGTGAACCTGAAGGAACACCTATGATATCAGGCTATAATGATCCCATCGAACCACTCATTAAACATAACATGACAGACTAGTGATCGACGCACACAATTATAAATCTGCGAAAGGTCATGATCTTGAGGGACAATCATGTAGGTACAATCCTAATGGATAAAGTTAACTGAACACCACAATCCATAGCATGTAGTAACATCATAAACATGGCATGAATATCAATCATAAAATCCTTAATTATGTGATTGCATAATCATTAACATAAGTATGTCAGTCGCCATTATCATCATCATATTATGCATTTTAGCTACTATCAATGCATAATAGTAAATACATGCAATCTCTTACCGTAGGTTATGCTAAGTTTCTTGTTGCAAATGAAACCACAATTCCACCTATTCAAAACCAAATTAAATTAACATTTTTTCGCCAACAAATTATTAATTTAACTACTTTAGCTTACCAAACTTACCTAAATAGAGATTGAAAAATCTTCTTAACCTTGATGGAAAAAGTTCATCATTTAAATCTTCAAGATTAGCCAAAGGAACCTTCCAAAAGCATGCAACCAAAATCAATTCCAATAATAACTTAATTTAGAGTCTCAATTAATTAACCTTTGATGAGTATTAAAATTCCACAATAAATATCCAAAACACTCATCTAAATCACCAATCTTAATCAAAACTAGTGAGGCGGCGGTAGAAGGTTATCTTAGTGAAGAAGATGAAGAAGCTTTTTTTTTTCTTTTATTTCCAATTTAAGCATTTCAGCGCTAGTTATAAACCAAAATAATAAAAATAATAATAATAATAATTATTATTATTATTATTTTATTTTTCTTTTAATATATATATATATAATAACAATATATACATATATTTTTATTCTCATTCCCTTTCCTCAATAAATTTCTTATAATCATTAATAATAATAATAATAATAATAATAATAATAATAATTTATTATTGTTGTTATTATTCTCTCACCAAAATATATAACAAAACATATATATTTATTTAAACTTATATATTTATTTAAACCATTATTCTCTCCCTAATTAAATCCAATCAAATAAACCATCTCTCCCCACACTAATTATCTTGTTTTCCAACAATTGTAATTATATTTCATCATATAATTAACTTTACTTTTCCATATTAATTACTTATACAAAATCAAATAATTAATATAGTATTCTACTAAAAGTCCAAATTCTTAATTAAATATACACATATATATACTTAATTAATTCCAATTCCACCAAAACCAATTTCTCCTTTCAAGGTCCCAAATTAACTCAAATTCTCAATTCTTTTAATCAACCAAATATTCTATGATAAATCAAATATTTTAAAATATCATAAATTTCAATAGGGATGTAAATGGGTTGGGTTAGGAGATATTCTCAACCCAACTTATTTTTTCAGGTTGATTGAATTGGTAACTTGAATAACTTGAATTAAGTTTTCAATCTGAATAACGGATTAGGTTGGATTGGGTTACCGAGTTATATTACTTTTCTTTTTGTTTCTAAATTTCGAGATCTATTGTATCGTAATCTCCAATTCTCCATAGCCCATCAAAATATTGGTGCTCATACAATAATTGCTTCAGTGAATAATAACTAAAGGAAAACCACATGAACTTTGAAGCACTCAAATAAATCCATATACAATAATACAATGATTCACAACGTACAATAATCTTTGAAGGAAAACCAAAACAAAAAGAATTGGTTCTTCTTTAAAGCACTCAAATAATCATGAATAAGTAATTTCTTCAAGTTTTCGACCCAACTACCAACAAAAAAAAAAAACATCAAAGCCTTTAGATTATTAAGCTTTAGACATACATCAAACATTTAACTTTTAGTTTTTGCATAGTAAATAATTTTAGTGTATACCAACCTGTTAGTCGTCGGAAGGAGAATCAAAGGGAGACAGCCGAGAGGGAGACTGCGCAATGTGAGATGAAGTGAAGATAAAGAGGGAGACAACACAATGAAGAGAAGAGGGAGACGACCTGAGAACAACAATGAAAAGAAGAGAGAGATGAGTGAGAACAATGATGGAGAGAAGAAGGAGACGATTGAGAACGACAATGAAGTGAAGATGAAGAGGGAGATGGACGGTTGAAAAGTGAGGAACTGAGAAGAGGACAAGATGAACGACACGTGAGGAAGAGATTGAGAAGAGGAGGAGACAGACAACCTTAAATTGAATGTTTTAACTTTTATTAAATAAATAATATATATATTTTTGTATATATTATATTAATTCGGGTTGGATTGAGTTGACCCAAATTTTTCATCTCTTCAACTCAAGACCCAACCCAACTTGAAAAAAATAAAAAATTTCAACCCAACCTAACTCACATTTTAAACTAACCTAACCCAACCCATATTATATGGGTTGGATCGTCCAGGTTGTCGGGTTATTTTTACACCCCTAAATTCTCACATGAATTATCTTAACTTAATAATTAAATTTTAGCTCCAATCCTTAATATAACACCCAAATAATTTAATATAATTAATAAAAACTTCATAAATAATTGTGGATGTTACATTTTTTTTTCTAATAATTATATACCAATACATAATTATCAATCTTCCTTTTAAATAAAATTTATTCATTTTCTTTCTTTATTTATCCAATCATATCAAACATCTCTCCCCAATCAATATTTGTATTTCTTCAAATAATTAATTAACTTCCGTAATAATTAATTTTTTATGATTAAAATTATCTTTACTCTTTTCCTTAATAATTATATATGTAACCACATTTACATATAATTATCAAATCTCTAACAAAAATTTTTATTTTTCAATTTAATTATATAAACTTCAATATTTTATATTATTTTATTTTTATAATAAATTGATTCATCTATTAGATTATATTATTTCTATTTATTATCATAGTGTAAATATAATATTTAAAAATTATATTAATTATTTATATAATATAATAATAGTATATTAATTTTATCAATAATATTATTAATAATGATTTTATATTTTAATTATTTAATATCTAAATTATTTAATTAAATTCAATCTCAACAACAACAAAAATTCAATTCTACTAATTAATTAAATATTCAACCAATAAATATTTAATCAATTCTAATTTTACATAATTCTAAATAAAATATTTCAAATTAGCATCCAGTACTTTCAACATAATTAAACAAAATTAAGATAATTAAATTTAATATTATCTTAACTTTTTTTGACGTTAAAATCTTCCCTTCTTTAAAAAACTTTTGTTTTGGGAAGTTCTAAACCTTGAACAATTCAAGATATTTGGCTCGCATGTCATAATAATAATTAATAACATTTTCCACCAAATTCCATAATCTTTAATTAAATATACATAAACATGTATATATATATTTAATTAATCCAACACATTACTCCAAATAAATTTTTTAATTTTTAATTTTAATTAATTTAACATCAAATAAATTCCTTAATTTCCAATTCCAATAAATGTAACACTCATAATAAGTTTCTTAAATTTTTGGAGTGTCAAATATATATTTGGAGTATAGATTATTTTATTTTGAGTTATAATAATATGTGTTAGTATGATTATAAACTACTTCCGTTTGAGAATAAAATAGTAAACACTCTATCAAATAATTGAACTTTTTTCTAAAATAATGTGGTTTGAAAAACTAATGTAAAATATAGTGTTTAGGCAAAACTATTGACAAAAATAGAGTTTTTTTTGGACCACACCTCATTATTATTTATATATATATATTGCTTGTGGGTTCCATCTCCTTTTTTTATTATTTATATATTAGTGGGTCCTACACCTTCCTCTTTTTCTCATATATATATATATATATAAATATATATTAAATATTTCAATTCTAAAAACTCTTTCCTTATTAAAATTAATATCAACTTTCCAATTTTAATTTGTTCTTTTTTATTTATTTATATATATTAAATATATGAATACTCAATTTTCAATCTTTCTTATTAAATTCACATTTCTTAATTTAATTTGATTATTTTTTAATCAAAATTATACATATATATTTTTTTCAATTTTCAATTTTTTTTAAAAAAACACATATATGAACAAAAATATGTTATTAAAAAATATATTAAACAAATTCAAATGGTAATAATAATAATAATTAAGAGAAGTTGAAGCTTACTAAAACAACACCACCAACACCACCAACAATAATAATAACAACAATTGAAGCCACCAATGCACTATGCTCACGTGGGTAATTGAATAAAAAATTTAATATTTATGACAAAAGAAAAAAAAACAAGAATCGTGAAATAATTTAAAGTTGATCGATGGAAATTATGATTTGATTCCAAATTAAATTTAAAAAATCTAACCTAGCCAAATTATGATGTTTTATATCATTGGTATAAGGAATTTATTGTTGTATCTAAGAAAAATTAATATAAATAAAATCAAATTAGATATTACGTGGTTTTGTATAAAACAAAATATTTTTTTTCTAAAATAATATAAATAAACAAAATGAGATATTTTCTAATATAAATTGATTTTTTTTTCTTAAAACGATACGTAGGCTCATTAAGGTTTTATTTTCTATTTTTTATAATTTTTTTAAAAAGAATTGATTATTATAAGATTTTATATTGTTACAAATTTTTTAATTTTTTAAAAATTAAAAACTTAACTATTATTACTATTATTATTCTTTAAAGAATAAAAAGATGGCCAGATATAGATAAAATACAAATTTAAGAAGGTAAAAGTTAGATGAGATAATAAAAAACTATTATTTATAAAACAAAAGGTAGTAGAACTTTGTTTAATATATTTTTTAATAACATATTTGGTTAATATATGTGTTTTTTTAATAAAAATTGGAAATTGGAAAAAAAAAAAGATAGGTATAATTTGATTAAGAAATAATAAATTAGGAAAGGTGAATTTAGTTAGAAAAAATGAATATTGAAATATTTGATATATATGTATATTAAATATTTCACTTTAAAAATAAACTAAAATTAGAATGTTGATATTAATTTTAATAAGTAGAAAACTTTTAGAATTGAAATATTTAATATATATATAATGAAAGAGAGAAGAAGGTGCATGACTCACTAATATATAAATAATGAAAAAAAATGTTGGAACCCACCAACAAAAAAAATAATTAATATATATATATATATATAAATAAAAGAAGATGTGAGACCCAAAAATAGCCTATCTTTGTCAATAGTTTTGGCAACACTATTTTTGACATTATTATTTCAAACCACATTATTTTAAAAAAAAATTTTAAATAATAAAAATACGAAGATTTTAAAATAATAAAAATTATAGTAAATAGTAAATACTTAGTTTGAGATAATATTAATTATAGTTAATGCAAGGTTTTTTATTTAGCAAATGAAATTTTATACAATCTTAGGATAGTTTATAGCCTCAATCACTTCGGAAATGGTAACTACGCTTTAAATTAATACTAAGAATTTCAAGAAACGACCGGTTTGGTCAGCTAACAGGTTTAGTAACTAAATTTTCGGTTTAACTAAACTGAACCGGTTTACTATATATAC
>JBBPDI010099018.1:0-10926 GCA_037974545.1 Cucumis variabilis | reverse complement strand
ACCCATTTATGGATAACAGATTAAACCTGCTTTTGTTTTAATTTATGTTATGGCCCCATTTTGCTTCTTCTTCTTCTACTTTTGCATCTCTTATTTACTTCCCTTTTTTTTTATTTTTTTATTTTCGTCATCTGTGCTGTCCTTATGTTTCCATTATCCATCGTTTGTTGCAATTAGAGGTGCCAAATGATCTAAAGATTATCCATATGCCCTTTTATTTTTTATTTTAGTTTTATTGGTTTCAAATAGATTTGTTGGAGATGTGTTAGTATAAAGTCTCACATATATTATATACACATGTAATTTTGGTTCGTAACAGTTTAGTATTTTCTAAAAAATGTTGATGTATGATAATATGGTCTTATATTTTAAAATTTTATAATAATTTAATCTTTTATATTATGGTGGGAAAAAATCATTGGTCAAATTCATAACTTTACAATTAATCATTTACATTTTCCTTGAAAAAAAATGGTAATTATTCTTAGTTAAATTTTAAAATTTTTTGTTTAGTTTTTAAAACTAAATGGAATCTTTCAAAAATATATGAAAGTGGCAAAATATTTATAACATATAGAACAATTTCAAAAACGAAAAAAAATCACAAGCCTATCATAAAAAATATCAAAGGTTTACCATAGAAAATACCAAAACGAAAAAAAATCACAAGCCTACAACCTTCACCGAGCCATTCCGCGAGCCGTGCACTCGAGTCGACTGCCCTTGCCGAGTCGTTTCCTGTTTTGATTCACTTATTGGTGAGATTTGCTTAGTTTTGATTGGGTTTGGTACTCCCAGTATTTATCTATTTTGTTCCAAACAAGTTAAGTGATGGATTTTAAGATGAGATATTCTACTTGAAGGTTGGTAAATTTTAATTGGAAATTTGAGCTGTGAATTTCTCCCAACCAAGGTTGAATTGGATTTCAACCTACTTCGTTGGATTGGCTTATTGGAATGTTTGACCACCGCTAGGATTAAATTTTGTGTAGCTAATCTCCAGGTAAGGGATTTTCCTATTGGATCCCCACATTAAAGTTGCATGCATATTCGTTATCATATATTAATGTAGTTAAGAGAGATATGTTTGACTGAGACTTTATGACCGTGATACATTGTAATTTGAGGCATGCTATGATTAAACATGATATGATTGAGTTATGTTTGACTGAGTTATGATACTTATGACACGATATATTTATATAGGCTATGGTGTTATGTTAGATTTACTGTTAGAGTCGTACCATATGGGTGTCCCTCGGGATCACCACCTATTTATGCCTGTGTGGCCAGTTTTATGTGTGATTCGACGGGATCACTTACAGCCCGACTCTCTTTCAGGGTGTTTCCTTCGGGATCACCGAGAGCCTAGATGTGTCCCTAGGGGATCACTGGATAGCGCGTGCCTTCAGGAGCACAATAGTTAAGCGGTACCTTCTTATGGGACTCTAACGAAAATTTAACAGACATCTAGGAGGGCTAATAGTGGGTCCCTTACTGAGTATAAATTTATACTCACTCCTTCTCTATGTTTAATTTTACAGGCTAAGGTAGAGTTAAAGGCAAGTTGCCGAATGACAAGAATAGACCGTGGTTCACCATAGAGGGACAATATACGTTTTGTTCCGCATTTATTGTTTTCAGTATTCAATTTTCAGAAAATTATTTTAGAACTTAGGTTTACTTTTAGATATTGCCTTTTATTTTAAAGAGGGCTCGAACTAGTATTTTAAATGATATATTTATTTATTAGTTTTTTCACACATTTTATTTATTATTGATTTTAAATGAAAATTCGAGGTGTTTTCTTTAAAATAGTATTTTCCTTCTATTTTAAATTAAAAAAAATTATTTTTTTTTACTGATAATGACTTTATCTCAGTATAAAGAGTTGGGGCGTTACAATTACGATCCATTTGCACAATAATAGGTTTGTATAGAGCCTTCAATTATAATTCAAACCCTTTTTCCTTTTTCCCATTAGTAAAATAAAAATAAAAAATGCATACACTAATGGCTTCCTTTTCCTTTGTAAACTTACTTTTTGATAACTACCTTCGAAATAATAATCTTAATTTAATTCCAAAATAAACTTCTAATTCTTCAAACTTAAATAATTAATCAAGTTTAATATACCAGTTCAATATTCTGTTAAAAAAAATTAAAAACGAAGCGATCATCACTAGTTCAATAAATATAAAATAAAATCTAAAAAATTGGAAACAAAATTATTTCTCAAACATAATGATATACCTATATATACACATATATAATGGATGTGATTTACGCACCCTTTTGCATAGACATTTCATTACTACTGCTTGTTCCTTGTCCTAATAATATACATGATATCTTCTTAATTATGATCTTTGTGACATATCTTGCCCTAATTTCTCAAACAATATCTCTTTAATTTCTAACTATTTATAAACCCATATGCCTCTCTTTTAATTAATTATTATTTTTCAAATAGAACACACAAAATTTGAATAGATCCTCACCTTAAGATATTTCAAACTTTGAATCCCAAGAGTTAGGATTGCATTATGCTGTGAGTCCATTTTTGTGTTCCCCAAATTTCGCCCATGAATCCTTTTGGAAGCTTAATTATGAATATTTGGATGCACCAATTTTGAAAGGCTACAAATTTATTTAGGTTATTCCATAACCCCATTTTTACCGAAAATACTTTTTAATTTTCAAAAGTTTCATACATGTAATAAAATTAAAATAAAAAATAAAAGTTAAATTACGCAAAATATCCCTAAACTTTGTATTTAGTACTTTGTGTCAAACATACTCAAAAATTCTCAGAAGTTTAAAAACAACCTTAAACTTAAAAAAAATGTTCAAAAATGTATTTACAGTTAGTTTTAATTTAGCTGAAAGCCATTAAAGTTCTATTTAAAAATATTCTTAAACTATTGAAAAGTTGCATAAATACTCTTGAGCTTAAAAAAAATTCAATTTTACACCAATTTTCTCATCAACCAAAATTTTAAGTTAAAATCATAGTTTTAGTTAATTTGACTATTAACACAGAATGATAGATCACGAACGCAACCAATCTCAATCATCATTGTCGTAATTAGCATATAGTTAATTATCAAATAAAAATTGTATTTGAGTAATAACACGTAGTGATTTATCATTGTGATATTTTTTTATTCGACTAATTATTATTTTAATATGTTTTATTTAGAAATTTATATTTTAGAATTTTGTGAGATTTTGTAGAATTTTATGTTTTACCTAAGGTAAAATATAGGGTATTTATAATGTGTAGCACTTTTTGGAATAACCATCATGTATCAATATTTTAAAAAAATTGCAAATATAGCAAAATTTGTCAAAGTATATCGGTGACAAACTTCTATCGATGTTTATCAATGATAGACTAATATTTGCTCATGGTCTATTAGTGAAAGACTCTTATCATTGATAAATTTTGATATAGTTGTAATTTTTTTAAATATGTTGTTATATACTTAATTATTTTGAATATAATTGCTATATTTGTAACTATCTTTAAAATATATCCATGTTGATAGATATATTATCGAAGTCTTAATTTTACAGAAATTTAAATTTTAATGCATTTTGCAAAAACTATAAAAATTAAAATTTTAAAAATAGATTTAAATTCGTAAATAAATATTTTATTATTTTCAACATACATAATTTTTGTTTTTATTTTAGGTGCTAAGAAATTTGGTATAATTTTGGATTAATTAGAGTATTTTTTAAAAAGATTTTTAAGCTTAAGAATATTTACGAAACTTTTCAATACTTCAGGATATTTTTTAAACAAATCTTTAACTGTTTCTATCCAAAACTAATGGTAAGGATATTTTTTAACCCTTCTTATATGTTTAAGAGCATTTTTTAAAACTTTTGAAAGATTAGAGATATTTTTAAACAAACCACTAAATTGAGGGGCATATTTTATAACTAGTCTTTCAACACGTGCAAATGCACGTGACTCTTTTAACTTGTTAAATGAATGTAAAAAATATGAAATCAATAAAAAAATTACATATAAAAAAATTCAACAAATTTAATTTTCAAAAGGACAAAATATACCTCATTTAAAAAATATATATATATAAAAGATAGACATTACTATTGTTATTATTAAAGTTATTTGATAGTGAGTTTATTGAAGAAAAAATGTTTGATAAAAAGGTAATCCAAAATGAAAGTGGAAAATTGAGAGGATTAAAGTGATTTTATCTTAATGTTTTAATATTTAATGTATTCGATATAATGCATTAAAAATAACTAATAGTTAGATTATAATAAACTTTACATAATTCAAACACAAAAGTGCATTAACCACACCCATTTTATTAATAAAAAAACTCTAATGAAAAACAAAAAATAATTAAATGAAAAAAAATGAGCAAAGAATGTATTCTTTTACAATGTTCAAAGATTTTCTACTGTATTACATTCTAAAAAAAAAAAAAAGATTTCCATGGTTGCAAGACTCAAATATATCTCATGAAAAAATACCCACAAACATATATTTAGATCACATGTTTACATTCTAACAAAAAAAATCTAAGATTACGTGATTTAAACATCCATGGAATACAAACAGACATATTTATATATAGAAGTAAATAAATACAACAAAAAAAATAAAATAAAATAAAAGAGAACACAAGAATAATAATTTGATTTCTTCTTTACATCTTAGCTTTTTGTTGTGACTTATGATTTTGAATGGAAGAAAATAATAAAATATTTATACTAAAAAATTTCAAAGAGGAGGAAATTGAAAGGTTGGGAGATCATATAGAAGAGTTAATAAGAGAGAAGAAAATTAATTTAATTTAGCAATTAACTACATTAATTTTTGTATTTAAATGAAAAAAGTGCCACCAATGTAGGAATGAAAAAAACTTTATAATGAAAGAACAAAGTTGAAACAAAAAATGTCTCCCCACCTATGCTTTTACATATACTATAGAAAAATAAATATATATTCATAGAAATTAAAGAGGTTAGCTTCTTGTGAGTAACACACTCCATCATCTTCTATTTCATATGTTACTTAAGGAAATAAGAAAAACACCAAGTAACAAATAATGTTGTCTTATTCTTGAGTATGCAAGCTAGCTAGATGAGTTAGGACTTTAGGGGTGTCAAGAAACTAACTGTATCTTTGCATCTCTCGATCTTCTTTCAAATGGGTTTCCATCTTCACATGCTAAATATTGAACTTTTGGAGAAAAAGTTGAGAGGGAAAGAATAACAAACTAATGGAATAAAATACTCAATAATGTTGATAGAAAGAAATCAAGGAAGCCATTTATATACTAATGAAAGTTGAAGAAATGTAAATGAAAAAACAATAATCTTCCATAATTAATTATATTACAAAAAAATATTTAGTTTCTAAAATGTAAATGAAAAACCATTACTCTTCTACAATTAATTATATTAAAAAATAAATTTAAAGATGAAAATATATTTAATTTTTAATTATTTATAAAATGTAAATGAAAAACCATTTAATCTTCCTAATTAATTATATTATAAAAAAATATTTAATTTTTAAAATATAAATGAAAAACCATTAGTCTTCCACGATTAATTATATTAAAAAACATAATTAAAAATAAAAAAATATATTTAATTTTTAATTAATTTCTTAAATATAAATGAAAAACCATTAGTCTAATTCCCTAATTAATTATATTATAAAAAATAAAATTTAAAATAAATTTATCATAAAACAAAAAAGTGAATTAAAAAAAGTAAATTTAGAAAAAATTTCTCCACATTTGAGGCTTTTATATATAGAATGGATTTAACTAAAATAAAAAATATTCTTACCATTAACATGTGAACATATAAACTATTAACAGCCCTTCTTTTCTTTTTTTTTTTTTCTTCTACTTTGTGTGTTCTTCAATCCACCTAATTCTCCTTGTTGTTAACTATTGACACCTTTGTTTATCTAAAATAATAATAAATAAATAAAATTGCTCACTTCAGTTAAGGAGTATAGAATGTAAAAAAATAATAATAATAATAATAATGAAATCACTTATCGATACAGCAGAACTTAAATGTTTTACAAGATTGTACATCAGTGATTGAGTATGTTAATAACCATATATACAAAAAAAAAAAAAATTATAAGCGTAACAAAATATCACATTATATTAACGATAGACTCAAATAGATTATTATATAGTCTAATAAAGTCTATCACAGTTTATTCACTACAACAAAAATGGTCTACGACGACAGTTATTTTCTATCGCGAACAAGATTCGTCACAAGTTATTTTAAGTCATAGAAGCGGGAGTCATGAAAAGTTCTTCCATGACAGTTTTCAAAAGCTGTCGCAATAAGTTTTTTTATGACAGAAATAAATGTCGTTAATCAATATTTTATGACAACAAATAACTGTCATACTTTATATTATGACAATAAATAACTGTCATCATTTGAGTATTAACGACAGTTTAAAAAATGTCGCAAATTCGTTAATTATGACATTTTTTAAATGTCAAGGATATGTCAATCATGACAGTTTTTATGAAAATAAATGTAATTGTTTTGCTACTGACGACATTTTTTTCCTTTCAAATATAGGATAATCGTGACAGTGTTTTTTAAAAATTAAATGTCATTATTTCGCTATTGACGATAATTTTTTCCAGTCAAATAGAGGGCAATCGTGACAGTTATTCTAAAAAGTTAAATGTCATTGTTTCGCTACAGACGATATTTTTTTTGTCAAATATATGGTAATCGTGACAATTTTTTTAAAAAAATTAATTGTCATTGTTTCACTATTGATGACATTTTTTTTCTGTCAAATATGGACCAATCATGACAATTATTTTATAAAAAGTTTTTCATTATTTTAGTATTGACGACAATTAATGAAAGTCACAAATTCATATATTATGACATTTATTTCCTGTTGCAAATTTCTCAATTACTACAGTTTTTTCCTGTTCTGGTTGCCGCTCCGCCATTACACGAATCATTTGAATGACAATAATTTTATAATACATCACACGCATATAGAAACAAATGGCCGGCACTTTAATATATAAGTTAATCCTCCCTAAATATTTATTATTTTTCATATATTTAATATATTATTTTTTTAATTATTTTATTTCTTTTCTATGACATCAAAGAACTGTTGCGAAAAAAATTATTTGAAAAATTTCACATTTTTCGCCAAAAACGTTTTTTTTTTCGTGACAGTTTTTTGTTTTTTCTTCTATTTTTTGATATAAATAACTGTCATAATAGAAGATTTTTCTTGTAGTGATTGTTGACAGAAAGTAAATTTTGCTTTTTTAAAAATAAATTTGGTTAATTTTTCTATATTATTGCTTTCGCATGTTATGTTTTAAAGGGAAAATTTTGATTTTGAAATTTTGGTGTGAGGTTTTGTTGGAGGATTTTGTTTGATAACTCTTGAAAGAGAAGGAATCAGTTTTCGTAGAGAACGTTTTTTTTCTTTTAAAACTTTACATTTTCTTTTGAGAGAATGAAAATGAGAAACGACAGATTCAAGATCACTTACCAAAATCATTTAAACTCAAATTGATTACAGAACTTACGTAATTAAGATTTAAGATTAATAACCAAGTGAGAAGGGAGTTATCACTTCCCTCAGTAACTTCCCGTGCTCTTGTGTGATTGTAGGGAAATTAACGTGATGCATTAAATTAATAAACCATTTATTTGATCTGTATTTTAGAAAATAGTAAAAATTTGAAACAATTTATCAAATAAAGCAAAATTCATCAAATCTTCTCTAGTTAATTTAGATATTTTGCTATATTTTGTAAATAATTTTATTTTTTATGCTATCTATAACAATTTCTCTTAATTAAATTAAATATTTTACTCATACTTAAATGTATTTTTTCTCATAACCTATTAAAACACGCACTCACATTAATTCAACTTATAATTTTAATATGAATCGATGAATTAATTTAATAATTTAAATATTAATACTGTCATAATATAGAGTTTTAATAGTATATCTCATTCAAAGTTAACTTTATATTTTAATGTATCTTTATGTTGTTACATTCATTGTATCATATACAGTTAACATAAATTTCCTTAATCAATTTGAATGTTTCAAATTCTTTCAATATCAAATACCCTTGATTTACTCGTTGTGAGCTAATAAAGGAACCTAATAGACATATAATTGTTAAGTTCCAACGATTCGAGATTAATTAATTAATCGTAAGTCAATCATTCACAAGTTATTTGTAATTACAACTGGGTCAAAATTACTATTTTACCTCCATAATAACCTCTTGCTCATTAAGTGTCACTGATCATATAATAAGTAATTTGTTTATGATTCAACCATAAGAAAAAGTCTCTCATGAGCCAATGAGAGGGTGAGAATTCATTGTTCAAGTCTCAGAGTCAGCAATACTTAATGGAACAACTTGTCTATTTATCCTAAATTAGGTGGGAATGAGTAAACTCTATCTTGTGTAGCTATGTTCCCTACTCCCCACTCGATCTCATCCTTTTAAAATTGTATACGTATTAGTCGAAGACTCAAATCACTCTCACTTGTATAAATGTTGAGATTTATGTCCTAAAACTCATAGATTGTAATATAATCCATTAACCATTATTAAAAAGTATTATTATTATAATTTCAATAAATGTTATTGATTATATTATTAGTTTTGTCTTAATAACCCAAATCCAATAATTAACATCTTAAGTTATTTGATGAATTTCAACAGTATGTAGAGACATACAGGGATTAATGTTCGAGATCAACTTAAAGGGTCTAGAGTATAGGGATAAAGTTGGATACCTTATCCTGGTAACACTATGGATATGACTCACTTTGTATTTGATACAAATGCAATGATCCAACGCGTTCATGTAGGTGACATGCGAGTGAGGGTATCGTATGCAATGAGTTTGTATAAAATTAAACCATGAAATAGTAACCACTAGATGTAACTCTGTTATGTTTCTATTTCATTATGAAGACCTAGGTAACTTAGTCATAATCTTGAGTATATTATGAACTCCTGTTTGCGAGGGATTGTCCTTTGATTTGTACGAGTGAATGTGGCCAAATTTTTTACTTCATTATTTTGGGGACAAGACTGAGTGGGGAGTTGGAAACATAATTACACAAGATGAATTCACACCTTCCCTACTTTAAGGGTAAGTAGATGAGTGTTTCCTTAAATGGTATCTTTGGGACTTGAATATAGGGCCCTACCCTCTCTATGACACGAGAGGAGTTTCTGTTTATTGGTTGGACCAAAAACAAGTTGTTCATTAGAGGAGCACTGGTATTTAAGGACTAGAGGTAACACAGGGGTAAAATGGTAATTTGATCTAGCTGGTGTTATGAACACTTGTGAAAGACTAACTTACTGTTATTGGTCTATATTCGTGGACATATAAATATATCTATAGTGAGAAGAGTTCTGCTGTGAGTCTTTAGTGGGAGTGTACACACAGTAACAAATATTGATTAATCTGGTTAATGTGTGTAACGCTCCAAAAAATAAGACAAATTTTAAATTGGATTATCTTGGTTAAATTATAAATGGTAGAATTATTTTGGGATGAATTGAGTGTTGGGTGAGGATTATATGTTTGTGGAGATTAGGATTTATTAAAGATTGTGGAAAGAAATATGGTTAATTATTAATTTGTGGAATTTAATTATTGTATGGTTTTGATAAATGTTGAATGATGATAATTAAATTGGTGAGATTTAAGGATTGGTTGGTTATATATATATATATATATAAAGTTATGAAAAAAATATATAATTATGTTATGGAAATAATATAATTATTAAAAAGAATATTGGATTTTGGGAAGATAAAAAGGAGATGATTTGATTGGGTTATTAATGAAGAGAGAGAGGAAATTAATTGGAATGAAAGAATAAAAGGAAAAAATAAGTTATTTGGGAAAAATAAATAATAATAATGATATTATTATTAATGTTATATTAAAACCCCACTTCGTGAAACGTGCCTTCACTATTCATCATCTTCTCCAAAGGTAAATCCTAGAAGCCTTAAGTGAGTGCCACCAACACTTTCACCCTAGCGCCGTCGACTACATCTCTCCACTAATCAGTGTTGACCGGTCTCTTCTTCACCGTATGCTGGACGAAGTCGGGGAGACTCCATCTACCATTGGCAACTGAGCACCAAGCCATGCGTGAGCCAACCTTTTTCTCCTTTTCAAGCCACGTGCTTGCACCCTTCAAGCCGCACGTGTGAGCTGCGTGTTAAGACCTGAGCCGTTTCACAAGCCGCTCCTTCACGCTCCAGCCGAACGTGAGCCGTAAATCTAAGATGCAAGTCGACCCCTCTATTTGAGTCGAGTCGGTCCTTCAAGTTGAGCCTCAAGCTTTCCTTCATCGTTTTTTTAGCCATTCAGCTTTTGAAGCCTTATTTCAGAAGTGTGGTAAGTTTTGATTGGATTTGGTACTTCCAATATTTATCTATTTTGTCCCAAACAAGTTAAGTTATGAATTTTAAGATGAGATATTTTTACTTGAAGATTGAATATTTTGTTGGAAGATTGAAATTGTGAAATTTTTCATTCAAGGTTGTAGGGGATTCAACCTTAGTCTTAGGGGCTATAATTGGGAATTTGACTGTCAACCACAAAGGTGTTATTTTAGTTAATCACCAGGTAAGGGATTTTTCCTATTAGACCCTACTTTGAATATGAGTCTTGTATTATTGTGTTACCGATTGGAGGTATATTATAACTATTTGACTGTTAAGGATTGGAGGTATGTTCTGACTATTTGACTGCTAAGGATTGGAGGTATATTATGACTATTTGACTATTAAGGATTTGAGGCATATTATGACTATTTGACTGGCTATTTGAGATGACCTTATAAATGGTTAC
>JBBPDI010099006.1:0-10927 GCA_037974545.1 Cucumis variabilis | reverse complement strand
GGCTGGAAGGTGGCAAAACCGATTGGGGAGGTGAAGGCGGAGGCGGTCATAGGAGTGTTTTCGCCAAAGGGGGGTGGTGGAACAATCTTCTCTTTCGAGAATAGTGTATGAGATTGATGAAAGGGTTAGAGAAGCGGCGGTGGCAAGATCGGAAGGGCCCGCTCCGATGATTATCACAGTAGTGTCTGCCATGGAAACCCTTTGGTTAGTGAAGTTGTAATTAATGAAGGAAGAAGAAGAGAACAGGATAAGGATCAATTATGGAGGGAGAGGAACGTTAGAGGGATAGAGGAGCGTTAGAAGGCTTTTTATAAAAACAATGCTGGTCAATGCATGGTTTAGCAACCAATAAAAGATACTTAGCATTGGCCCCACTTATTTTTTTTTTTACGTCCATTTATCAGTCTTTAAGTACAATTTGATAGTCAAACGTGAGCTTAATATAACTCAACGATAATTGAAATCATGGAACTTTTTGTTCTAGTGTTTAGAGGTAATTCAATTTTTCATCCCTAGTAGGGATGTAAATTGGTTGGGTTGCATTGGGTTGAGAGACATTCTCAATCCAACCCATATTTTCGAGTTATTTGGATTGGCGAATTTAGTTTTCAACCCAATCCACAAAATTTGTGTTGGGTTAGGTTGTTTTTTTTCCTCAATCTTTGTTTATAGATAATATGGAACATCATATCAATGTGTTCAAACCAAAAAAAAAAAATCATCTCAAAGAATTAAAAAATCAAACATATTACATTATACTCTTGTTGGAGTATTCAAAGTCCCTAACAATACTTCTTGATCTTTAACACTCAAAGACACAAAACTAGAACAGTATCCCATTCAAGTGAGGCCATCATTCAAAAGCCAAAGCCATCAACCAAGACATTTCATTCTAACTACCAAACCCAAGTAGCACTAACAACACTAAAGATAAGGTCACCACATTTTTTTTAAAGAAAAAGGAAAAAAGAAAAGAAGAGAAAAGGGAGAAAAAAGTATACACTACAACGAAGACGGCGAGGACGAACCAAGAAGATGAAGACGACGAAGACGATCCACAAAGATGAAGACGCCCAAGACGATCCACGAAGATGTATTTATTTGTTTTACCACAAGATCGATCGAGACTTACTCCATTCTCGATCGAAGAAGCACCGAGAACACAAAGCATGTTCTATGACCTGGAAAAAACCATATTAAATTTCAAATTAGGTTTTGCTAGTTGGATTTTCAAATTAGAGATTAGGTTTTCCAACTAGCAATAAAATTTGATGCCACGACACTACTCCATGGGAGAGTTTCCTAGTTAGTGGCTTTTTTTCTATTTTAGATTTTCTTAGAAATCCAAATTTATAAATAGCTTCTACACATTTTTTATGTAAGGGTGTGGATTTGAATCCGAAATTTCTTGTCCACATATACATTCAGATGCCAGTTGAGCTAATCTCATGTTGGTCAGATTTACTGCTTCTACAAATTTTAAAAACCCTAAATTACAATCTTTCAATTCAACACATTAAAGTTGAAACACAATAACTAATTTAACTTTGATAAAGTCACATATTTCAGTCTAATTATAATTATAACAGTTAACTTTAAAAAATTAATATTGTATTATTGATGAATAGAAAGTAATAATTGAAAAAAATATAGTAAAGATTTAAGGGAACTTTTCTTATTATTCTTATGGCCGTCAAGATAAACATTGTATCAAGAAAAATATTGGTCATTTGCCATGACCATCAAGAAATCAAAATTCGCGTGCATTATGATAGACCAAATTTGTAGTAGTGTCAGCCTGGATAGGAGGAGTCCTTTAATTATTACTATCAAAGAGCTATCGGAAAGTTATCAGAGGGCTATTAGAAGGTTATCGGCTTTTAAATTTGCTATTTTTCCAATTTAGAAATTGTATTGACACATATCCTATTATCATAATTTTTTTTTTTTGTTATTTTTTAGACCCTTTCAAAATTACCACTAAAATCCACCGTCTTTGTCATTTTTTTTTTTGTAAGGAATGTACAAGGTATATAAAAGTGAAGATAGAATTCTAACAAATTTTTGTAAAAAAATACTTAAACAAATTCCATTTGGAACTCGAAATTGGGAAAGATTTGAAATTCATTTTAATTTAAAATAAAATCACTTGTATGGTTGCAAAAATAAAATCAAAGAATTTAACATCCTAATTTATTTTAACTTTTTTACTAACATATTAAAAAGGTTGGTCTTATCAAGATTTTACTGCTTTGAAAATAGTTTTTCAATTTTACTCTCAAGTCTCTACATCTTATATGCATCTATTGTTTGTGCACACTCATCCCATCTAATTGAGCATAAATCTTATCTAAAAGAAAAGGAATCGGTCAAGAAAATTGAACCTAAAATGTCAAAAAATAGTATCAGCCATATGGAAGTTGTTATTATTAGTAGCAGTAGTATTTATCAAAGAAATCTTAACACCAAATTAAAGCATAAATTTTTAAATTTTTTTTCTTTATGAGACAATTTTAAATATAGTAAAATAAATCAAAATATTTATGAAATATAGTAAAATGCCCATACATTGTGCCTTATGGCAATCACAGCTTTTTGCCCCAATCCTTTCCGTTCTCCGAAGCAGTTTGAAGGACGTTCCCCTATGACAGTCGGCTCCTTCTTGCCCCTCGTCGGTCCGCCTCCCTTGTTACTTTTATCTGAAAAATTTAAACATAAAAGGGTGAGTATAAACATACCCAGTAAGAGACTTCCCCTGCGAACTGGACGAACAGCGATTCGACGTCGGACTTTGCAGATGTCCCCTTGCGATCGAAAAATGACTTCAGCGGTGACTAATCGGGATTTGGGGCGGCGAAGGCTAGGCCAGAGAAAGATGGGGGCACACGAGAGAAAGGAAAAGATTTTCCTTTTTTTTATATATAAAATGTAATAATAATAATAATATATTATTATTATCATATCCTTTCCAATCTCCTTTTTCCTCCATAACTTCTTTTCTTTCTCACTAAACAAATTCATTCTTCAAACTAATTGCAATAAGATAACACCCAACAATTAAAAAAAGATTAAAAAAAAGGCAATTTGATTTAAAATAAAATACCTTAGAATTCGAGGTGTTACAATATGTGGATGCATTCGAGACTATATAACAACTTTTTGCAACCTGCCAACAAAACAACACAGTTGAAAGACCACAAGAATATTTAAAAAGAAGGAGAAAGAAGAGTTTATCTCGTTTTAAATTGTATTTGTTTCTGTAGTACAACGATTGTGGGGATTAGGGGTGTAAAAATATGTGTTGAACCTGAATAGCCTGAACTACCCAACCCATAGATTAAAATATGGATTGGGTTGAGTTAAAAAAACATAGGATTTTTTCGAGTTAGGTTGGGTCTCTGGTTGGGGGTTGAAAAATTCGGTTTAACCCAACTCAAACCGAATTTATATATATATATATATATATATATATAAAATATTTTATTATTTATTTAATAAAACTTGAAAAATAATTAGGTTAGAAATTTCTCTTCTTTGCATGTGCTTCCCTAAGTTTCCTCTCTTCTCCATTTCTCTTTTGCCACATCTCCTCCTCTTCTCAAATCTCCTTTCTCTCCTTGCGATTCATCTATCTCTTGGTCGTTCGTCTCTTATCTTCGTCGTCCATCGCTCTCCTTGCCGTCAGCCCCTTCTATCTTCTCGAGTCGCTTGGTTCATCATTCGACAAAGCTTCCCTTCGATGACTTTGTCTCCGACGAAGTCTGTGCCGCACCACCGTCCTGTCAAACCAAGTCGATTCTTTTTCTTAACCAATTCGCGAGCCTCTCTTCACTTGTCCTTTTAGCCACTTGCTTTTGGAGCCATATTTAAGGAGATTATTTGGTATGTTTTGATTGGGTTTGGTACTACCATCAAATATCTATTTGTCCCAAATAATTTAAGTTATGGTTTAAAATCAAATAATTTCAGTTATGGATTAAAGTTGGGATATTTTACTAGAATGTATGGCTGATTTATTTGAGGATTCAAGTTGTGGAATTGTTCCTTTTGAAGGTGGTTTTGGTTTCAACCTTAGCTTGGGTAAACTTGGATACTAAGTAAATAATTGGATGGATTGGTTGACAAAATTTAATCGCTTTAATTTTTTTTTTTGTTTATGTGTTTATGTTTATGACTGCAATTGGAAAATTATCTGTCAACAACACTTTAGCTAATCTCCAGGTAAAAGACTCTCCTATTAAACCTTCAACATTAAAGCTTGCATGTATGTTCTTTATTATGCATTACTGTAGCTAAGATGTATAATATGACTATTTGAGATGACTGAGATATGTTATGACCAAAAAACATTATGAATGAGACATGCTTTGATTAGATATGCTATGATGAGTCTCTTACAAAGTATAAATTTATACTCACTTTTTTCTAATATTTAATTTTTCAGGCAAAGGTAGAGGTAAAGGCAAACTGGCGAATGATAAAAAATGACCGTGCTACGCCATAGGACACAATTTATGTTTTCTTCCGCATTTATGTTTTCAGTATTTAATTTTCAGAAATTTATTTTAGAATTCATGTTTACTTTTTGATTTTTTTTTTTAAATTTTAAATAGGGCCTGAATTAGTATTTTATTTATTTATTTTTATTTTTATATACTTTATTCATAAAAAATTTATGAATATTTGAAACGTTTTTCTTTAAAATTAGTGTTCTTTATTTCAAATAAAAAATATTTATTTGTTTTACTCGTAATGACCTCAACTTCATATAAAGATTTGGATCGTTACAAAATGCGTACTGAACGAAGGAAGAACGTCACTTGAACATAGGACCGACGATTGAGCGAAGGATGAACGCGACTGAAATTACGGTCAGTGACCGAACAAAAGATGAATGCTGACTGAATGAATCGCTGACGAATGCTATGATCGACTTTTTCTTGAAGGGATGAAGGAAACTAACGAATAGCTGATTAAGAGGACTAACAATGGAGATTACATCCTTGTACTCTTTACTCATCTCAAGCGTTTAACCTACTATTTTGTTGAATTGCAGCTATGCGCAATAGTCTTAAAGCATTCAACAAGTTTCCACCATGCATAACGCGTCTTCCAATGTCAGCTCACAAACCAAGTATGAGGCATTCTACTTTAAATCACACAGTAAGAATAGAGCATCTTATTCCAAGATCACACAACAAGGATAAGGCATCCCACACTAGAACACACAGCAAATGTGAGAAATCTCATCGCATAGGGTATACAAGATCATTTCATGTCATCATTTCAGTTCGTACTAAATTCCATTAATTTATAAATGACATGCATTTTAAGAAGTGGGAAGACATAAGAGAAATCATGCATGACACTAAGAGTTTCCATAGAAATACATTTAAGAATTTAAACATATTAGAAATCATATTATTTATGAAAACAATTTTAAGGAGAATTACTCACAATCAATTAGTTCCTTTGCCTAACTACTTAGCCAAGACTTCCTTGTTGAATTCATGTTCGTGGTGAATCTCTGAAAATCTTGAAATTCTCTCAATTATTTCTTAAGTGAACACTAGGAAAAAGCAACTTTAAAATGGCTAGAATTCATCTATTTATAAGCCTATTTTGGTGACACTTTCCATGCATAAATGAATACTTCTGTCCGACGGTAAGAATCGGTCAATCATCAACCTTCGTACATGAAATATTATTGCGTAAGACAAAACACTATCAGAGCCTCACACTTTTACTGCATGATCCTAGCCTAAAGGCATAGTTAGCATATTTCACCACATAATCATGTCTCCTCGAGTAGCCACGTGGAAAATTTAGAAGGAAAATTGCATCAAATGACAAAACATTTAGAAAAAAACCAGCTCATGTCGCCTATTTTTGGCAAATTGCAAATGTGAAAAAATTAGTGATATGAGACAGCTATCAGATGGTAATCATAGGACTATCAGACGATAATCATAAGGTTATCGGCTTTTAAATTCGCTACTTTTGTAACTTAAAAAATGTAGTGGCATGGGTCCGTTATCATAACTTTTTTTGCTATTTTTGTAAGGGCCCCAATTTAGAACCCTAAACAACAAATTAATGAAATTATTTATAAAGGGATTAGATGCACAATAAGCAAACTGCATGCCCTATCTTACATTCAATCTACAAAGAGAATGCAATATTTAATAGTGCAATGACTTTTCACAAATTACTCGTAAGTATAGCTAGGCCAAAAGTTACTGTTTTGCCCCTAGAGTTACATCTAGTTCCTTAATTACCACTAACACCTCTAATGAACAATAAATTATAGTCTCACTATCACTGAACTCCTTTCAGACCAAGAGAGGATGTGGCACTATATTGTTCAAGACTTAGAATCAGTCCTTAAGAGAGCAATTTATCTACCTACCATTAATCAACATTATGACACCTTAATCAATTTAGCCATATCTATTATCATGAACAGATATGACATTAGCTTTACTTTATTATATGTTTTCTTTGACACATGTCCTTAAGACTTTAGTTTGCCTTCATTCCATTTAATTAATTAAAGAAATTGCATACCTATACATAAATATATAAAATTATTCATCGTGACTTTTTTCTTTTTAAATTTAATCATTTGGCACCCTAAGTCATTATATAAGATCCACTTCCTTTTTTGCACATTCTGTTGTAAACTTTAGTTTCATGATTATACAATAAAATTCTAATATTGTATATAACAATAAGTGTCAAGATTTTTGAACTAGATGATTTTACAAATTAAGTTTGGTTAAAGAATAACATACATTGATCCATGAATAATCTTCTTAAGAAATTGTGTTTCTCTCACTTCGTCTTTCTTTAGAACTTAATTAGATTTCTTGATGGGAAGAATGAACTACTCAATGAGGTAGTGAGATGACCAATCTCTAAGGTTCTATTTATAGACACATAGACACCACCCATCGTAGTGTTTAATTAGAAAATTATCATTTTATCTAATGAGCCTAATAAAATAATAGACCCAAAAATGATGAAATATAATGCATATGTGCCACGTTAATAATATCATATTTAAAATAAATCTAATATCTATACTAAGAATGGGCCATTCTCAATTTGGTTTATTGAAAAGGTACAAAAGTTATTATAGTTGGAAAAGATAATATATAAAGGTTATTTTAAGTTCAATTATTATAGCGGACATAACTATCAATTTTTAAGATCATAATTAATGTTTAAGCTATAATTAGATTGAGTACTGTCATTTTCCATGTTATACATAGTTTGGTCCGATTTACAATATCAATTTCAAAATTTCAATCTCAAAGATATATCAACAAATATATTATATTCATAAAATATTGATATCAACCAATACTCCGGTAAACTTCTCAAATCTATATAAAATTTATTTAGATTAATAATTAAGTTATTTTAATTCTATTCCAAAACTAAGTTATAGATAGAGTAACGATAATGGATAATAATTTTAAATAATAATTAACTGTACAACAACATTTTAAAAGCAATTAGAAATATAAAAAAGCCTATCAGAGATAAACTTGTATTTATAATATACCAATATTTATAATATCATTTATTAGTGATAGACTTCTATCATTGGTTGACAAAACTATATTTGTACTTTTAGAAAATGTTGCTATATATGTTAATATTTTGATTCTAATTGCTATATTTGCAATTGTGTCTCGTAGAAATTGTTATTAGTAATCATAGTGTAATGGATAGATATTTTTTTATGTTTTATGAACCTTTATAATTGATGTTGGAGACAGTGGCGGATCTAGAAATTTTATATAGGAGAGCACTAGACATTATATAACAAACACACTAAAAAATGTTTAAAAAATATCTCAGTGTTTCGCTGATGCTCCAATAACATTCACTATATTTCTAGCAATAAAGAAAAGAATAGCAATTTCCCCATAATTTTTTGTAATGTAAATGTGAATTTAAAAATGACATCAAAAAAAGAAAAAAAAAAAGAAATAATACATTTTCATGAATATATTGTTGAGAGAGTGAACATTTAGATCACCGACTTTGTTGCATTTTTTTCTAAATATTTGTTAGATAACAAACTATTGCTAGAAAAATATAAGTTAATGTTTTATCTTAGTTAGGTTTTGTTTCTTTTTTTTTTTTAAAAAATATTTTTATGACATTATTGAAATTTGTTAATAAAATTAATATTTGGAGTCTTTGGAGAAATAAAATTATTGAAATATTGCAAAATTATCTTGTAGCCTTTAATAAAATAAAACAAATATATACATAAGCAATGTAAATATGTGAATTTAAAAATTGCATTAAAAAAAAAAGAATAATACATTTTTCATGAAATATAGTTGAAAAAATGGAAATTTGGATTATCGACTTTGTTGCATTTTTTTTCTCTAAATATTTGTTAAATAACATATGAAGGCTATGAAATAAGTTATGGGCAAAAATTGAATTCTTAATCTGATGATTTTGCAATATGGGCAGAACTATTACACCAAAATCAAAATTTAATTAAAATATAGTATTATTTAATATATTTTATAATCTAATATGTAGAAAATATGTGTCTTCTGATCCAAAATTTAATTAAAATATAACATTATTTAATATATTTTATAATCTAATATGTAGAAAATATGTATCTCCTGATCCCTTAATAAATTTGGATCAAAGAGATATACTCATATGGATAAGAAACCCGTCGGTTAAAAAATATGTGGACAGACTGATATATATTGACATACCGAGAAGTTCCCATAAACTAATTTTCTAGTGAAGTCGTTAATGAAAGAGTAGCCCAACAAAGCCCAAAGCTTTATTGCAATATAGTTTTGAATGAGGTGGACATGAGCCCAAACCTTTAATTTTTGGATAAGCCCAACAAAGCCATAGAAACTGTGATATGGACATGAAGTGTGGAGTTCTGAGTCCATAGAAAACCTAGGGATTATTTAACAGGACCACTTACAAAAATCACAAAAACAAGTTATAATAATTAAGTCTATAATACATATTTTATTATTTACAAAAATAATAAAAAATAATACTCAATCTACACATATAAAAATATGGATTTGATTATTTTTGCTATATTTACAAAATCACAAACCTTAAAGATATTTTTGCAAAATAGTTAAACTAATTTGCCACCTAATACAATTTCTCTTATTTTTATACACACATACATCCATAAACCCTAACAAGAAAAAAAAAAAAAAAGAAAGAAAGAAAGAAAGAAGAAAACCCATCTGTGTCACTGTGTGTGAAAAAAGAACAACTTATAGGCAATTTGATAAACTTAAAACCCAGAGGTTTTTTTTTTTTGGTTCTCACATATTTTAGGTATATAATCTCTCAAAAACTTTGTATCATTTGAAGGAATTGTCTTTGCTTGTATTCTTGACATTTTGATAAAGTTTAAAATGATTTAAACAGCTGCCATTTACATTGGAGAATATTTCTATTTTAGTTATGGGTGCATTTGCGCAATTATCATCCGTTATCAATTTTAGAATTAAATGTGGAACTTTATTATTTTCGATGAATAGTTCAAAAAATATTTTATATACACTGAATCTGAACTAATATTATATTATTTGTTAAAGTGATTTTTTTCTATAAATGAAACATTATAGTACAAATTTCAGGTCTAGTTATAGTATTAATTTTGTTCAATTATATGTAAATCAAATTTTAACTAGAGGTTTATTTCATGTGAGTAAAAAGCCTACATTTCTATAATTCAATCTTTTCACTACTACATGTAGTCATTAAAGTGACATTTTTTGCCCATAAAAAAATGTTAATTTTTTTTTAAGTATAAAATTGAGAATAAGAGATTCAAAATTTTAACCTCTTGATTTAAAGGATATGTCTCGGCTAAGCTATGAGTGCTCATGCTTGCAATGTAGGCATGGTTTACTTTTTTTTTTTTTAGGACATTGTTGTTTTATTTTTTTCTATAAGTAAATCATGAATTTAACTAAAAGTATTTTTTCTTGGGATAGTGAGGAAAGTGATAAGCCCTCGTTATGCAAATACTGAGACAACACTTGAAAAAGGAACTATTTGTCTACTCTTCCCATTTATGGAGTGAAAAAACTTCAACATTCTTGTGACATTATATATGACAAACTTCCTATTCAATCATGTGTCTCCGAAATAGGAGTATAATTTAACAGGTCTTTGGTTACTTTATTCAACTATAGCTTATTTCTTCTTAGTATAATTGTTTATACATTTTATTCAACTATAGTTTATTTCTTCTTAATATAATTGTTTATGTATTGTATGCAACAAATTATCATCTGCACCAAAATGTTTAATTCATTTGTATGGAGGATGAGAGTGTTAGTGGTCACAAATATTCGTCCAATTCGACTATAGCTCAACTAATTTAGATACATATCTTGGATCATAATGTTGGAACCAAAAAAACATTATGAAAACACAATAAAATTGTGAAAGAAAAAGTTTGGGGTAGATCTAGCATATATTGGTTGGAATATAACAGTTAATTATCGTAAAACATAAGTATAACTAAACAATTTAGACATATACTCTCTTTTGAAATTAGATGTTCAAATCTCCATTATTGTATATATCACCTCAGAAAAAAAAATCTAATTAACACATGTACTTGAGAGTGTTTAGAAGATACATATAGACAAATATTTCAATGTTTGAAAATGAAAATATTTAGAATAACATATATTCACACAGTGGACAAAGTGGACAAAGAAATGTTTAGTAAAAAAAATATTTAAACTAAAAGAAGAGATACATAAAAAAAAGTGTAACATATTGGTCGACATCAAGCATAAAAAAACAATCTAAACATAATTTAACTTTGTTAAGAAAGACACTATTGATGAAATATTGGAATCATCACCCATCTTAAACTAAAAATAAG
>JBBPDI010098989.1:0-10931 GCA_037974545.1 Cucumis variabilis | reverse complement strand
TTCTTAAAAGCTGTTTGTTTTGATTTTCTTCTGCTAAAAATATAGCCTCTTTTAGTTTTGAAGGAAATTCTATGTTTATCATTCTAAATATTTGCTCCTTTGTATTTAATCTTTGTTTCTGATGTAGTTGGAAGGAAGGGAATGGGGAGCTTGTATCATATGTGACTAACTATAGGAGGTTTGAGATAAACCATTTTAATGAAATGTTTTTGCAAAAACAATTGCAAAGGGCTTGTTTGGGATTGTCTTCATTATTTATCGGGGGTTTAAATATTATTTTAGTCCATGGATTTTGGATTTTGGATTTTAGATTTTAGTTCATTTGGGTCACTCTTCTTTCAATGGTTTCTGTATTTTCAAAATGTTAATCTTTAACTTCCGTAGTTTTAAAAGTAATAATAAATATTTACAAAATACTTTTGTAAATATTTTGCATTAATTTCTCTTAATTTTGGTTTATATTTTCTTTTATTTTTACTGATTTTTTTTTCACTCACTAAATTAAATTTAGCTATATATTTGTACAGAAGGGTCTCCACTGTGTACCTTCAACGTGTTAATATTTTTGTACATAGGAATCAAAATAGTCCCTTTCTAAAAGGATCGTAACTAATGGATCTTTTGAAACTACAGAAAACCAAGATGTTCTAAAATATAGTAGTGATCAAAGTGAGTAAGGGATAAAAGGTACGAAGGTCAAAGTAAAATTTAAAACTAATTTTTCTAACCTTGTATTCAACCATTTGAGATCTCTCACATGTTTTCTATTTTATATATTCTATTATGGGATAGTTGTAAATTTAACAATTAAATTTAAAATTTTTAAGTATATAATAACATTTTAAAAAATTTACAAATATAGCAAAATTTGTCAAATTCTATCATCGATAGATCATGTTGTAAATATTGATCTATCTTAGAACATCATTCTTCTTCCTTCAGATTTAGAAGGGAGTTTACTCCATAGAGAGAGAAAGAAGAGATATAAAATGAGCAACTAAGGCTCTGATACCATTCAGGGTTGGATGCCAACTGCTATTTATAATGAAAGAATCATTAATAATTGCTACACAACAATTATTAACATTCACTATTGTCTTTATAGTGGTCCAACAATAATTGAATAATTACAAAAGATTTTCAGAATGGCCGACGTGACAAGACTCTTATCTTGGCTTTTTCTGAGAATCTTATCTTTCTTTTGAAATAAATTTAAATTTAGTGGGACAGGACCCCACTAGAGAAAGTAAACAAAGAAAGAAAAATTTTAAGTAATAAAATAGATATGATATGTTTGCTGGTTGTATTTTTCTTCGGAAGATAACTTGTTGAAGAAGATAATGACGTCACCCGATTGTCTTCTATTTGGCACTGAACATAATTCTTGATAGATTAATTTCTTGTTCTGTAGCGCACATGCTCCCAATTTGGTCTTACTTTGGCTTCCCGCCTGGCTGCCAATGGAGCGCTCGTAGGCCCTGCTACAAAATTTTAAAATTAATTTCTCAAGAATTCTCCTGAAAATAATCCTATTCAGAGTTGTTCCTTTACGCTAACTGCGTTGCCTCAGGTTGGTGAATCCTCTGCAGAAGTGTATCATCTTCGTCATGGAGTCTTCTCTTTCAAATATTCTTTTGAATAAAATACTGAGATCAGCAGACTATTAAAACAATGATAAGATCGGAATACAATGATCTTATCTTAAATAAATGCAGGAAAATTAAACAAATTAATTTACATATATTTACAATATAATTAAATACATTTGAAAATTAAATTAAACACTTGAGAACCACAAATTTGGATTAATATGGTTGAGTATCCAAAAATGAGTCGTTGATGTCATAATCGTCGAAAGGGTCGTAATCGGCGGTTTCGTCATCATTGTTGACTGAAGCAAGAGCGGCGTCTTCTGCCAGAATAGTCTCTTCGTTGTCGAAAAGATTAACCACGATGTTGTTGACAACGAAATTAAACTCCTGATGAGTACTGGTTCCGACGAGAGTCGACATGACTGCATTCTTTGTTAAGAGGAAGACTTCATCCTCTTGCCTGGTCATGTCTTGGAGATGAATATTGGCTTTGAACCAATCTTTCATCTTGTCGACTTCAAGATGGGAGTAGTTTGAATTTTTTCCACCATTTGATTCTGAGCGATTTGCTCAAAGATTTGAAGTTACCCGAAGGTCCTAGCTGGAAATTCCAGTAAAAGATCCAGTGTATTTGAAAATACAGAGCGAATCTGAACGTCTTAGAAAGAGGAGACGAATAGATCTCTGTTGGAAGTGATGGTATGAACGTTGGACTTCTGTTGGGAAAATTTCTTCAGAAAGTCCAAAATACATCCACTAGTTTTGAAACAAGTTTGGAAAGTGCATTTTGTAAGCTTACTTACAGAATATCACAAACCAAGAGTGGTTGTATGCTTGAAGCCAAAATACTAAATACCATGTCTTGGTATAGTCACGGTAGTTGTATGATGGCGGTTTGAACGGATGAGAAAATTTCTTTCCCACTAACATCCCCTATTTCCAGTAAGATGGAGTGAGAACACGAAATATTCTCAATTTTGAATAAATGATCTTTGATGGATCATTTTTATCAGGAACATGAGTAATCTCAGCGGATTTGGAGTCGACTAAGATATACTCGTAGAAGGTCCTGGGTTTTGAAAGATCCTCAGGTAAGAAATTAAACTCGTGAGGAAATATTTGATTACAGACTTCTTGGACAGAAGGTCCGTTGAATTCTGTTTCAATGGTTAAATCCACCATTGTGGTTTTAGTGAAATAACCTTGAATTGGAGGTCTAGGCTGAAAGACTTTTGGCCTGACCACTTGAGAAAATGAGAAAGGATTCTTCGGAATCGAAAACCTTGAAGAGGAGCCTGCTGGAGCAGCAGGTCGTTTATTTGGACTGAAAACACTCGAAAGGCGTAACAGAATGGTTGAAGGATAGGGAAGACCTGAAGGGTCTGCTTGAATAGTTAGGGCCCTGGTAGCAGAACCTTGACGGTGCTTAGTTACTTGCTGGAATTGCCATCAAACTCTTACCTAAAGAAACTCTCTTTAAGGTAAAAGACAAATTCAACCTCCACATCAAATGTGTTCAAGTTGCCCTAAAATCTCTCTTTAGAGAAGGGTTAGATGTTCCCGTCTACCTTCTCTGAGAAATAAAAGACATTTCAGATTTACTCCCTCTCTTTTAGGGATTGTTCAATCAAACCTGGAACAAGGACCAGTTTATTTCAATTGCAGACTTGGTCCTACAGTCTCTATTCAAGATAAAAACATCATGGACACGATAAGTCTAGATGTTCACTCTCAAGGACTCGAACAAAAAGATGGTTCACTTCCTTTTGCTGTTTCATAACACATCTATTTCAAACTAATGCATACAAATCTCTCTCCAAAGGCGTTAGGTATCTCCCCCAAAGGATATACCATGCTAATGGAAGTCAATGTAGAAAAGTCATCTATGACTATTCCAAGAACTCTCCACTGGGATGAACTAACAAAAAATCCCGTCTGGAAGTTGCAAGGAGAAACTGCTCCTATCAAAAGAAGTAGCACTGAAGCTTCAATTACTGAGTTTCCTGATGGAAATGTTGAAGTTCAGTTCAATCCAGGCGTCTCATATCCCAGGATAAGTGAGATTATGAGCAATCGTCCAAGTACGTCTTCAATCAGAGCAGAAAGTGCTTATGCAGATACCCTCAGAAGGTCTGAGTCAATTAGAGCATCAATTGATTTCTCTCAATCAATCCCCAATGTTCATTATGAAAAGGATGGATCTCTTTCTCTTACCCAATCTGATATGAAAAGGAGAACTGAACCCACCTACAACCAAATTAATATAATCTCTGATGATAAAGAACGTTACATAGAACATTACAACAAATATATCGATCTATGGATCGCCGCTACTGCAGAAACCAGGAAGCCTTTCCTTAATATGCCGGACTTCATCAAAGGTATGAAAGAAAAAGAAAGAGCTAAGAATGAAGCTCTTGTCAAAAAACTACAAGCAGATGACCAAGTAGCTATGATAAAAGGTTTGACTGTCTAGGTCACTGCCAGTGGAAAAGAAAGAGCTTCTAACTATCCACCAGAAGAAGAAGCTTATTTCCCTCATCCGGCAATACCTGCAATTAAAATGGTCTCATCTCCATACAAGACCATTAATGAAGATAAGGTTCAAAAGATTGGAGTTCGTGAAATCAAGAAAATCCAACATCAGCTCAATTTTACAAATAAAGTTCTTTCTACAGTCTCTAAAGCAGTAGATAGAATTGAAAATCCGAGACTTCCACTAAAAAATAAGAATCCCGAAATTCCTCAAATTAACCCAAATCAACTGATCTTTCAGCCTAACAGCTTTAATATTGGTCGCCTCAAAGATGACGCCTCAGAATACCTGGCTGAAATCAACAAACGACTTGCTGCTATTTCTCTTAATAAAGAATCGAAAGCAGCAACGGAAGGACAAGAAACAAAAGGAATCAATATGATAAAAAAGGATTCCATACCACAAACTACTTCAAAGATCCTCCTAGTAGCGCAATGGGTAGACATGAAGAATCACTACCCTCAACCATCTCCTCCCGACTTAGGATGAGATGATCTACATCATGAGAAGCACACTTATGATGGTCAATCTCTCATTACTTGGAATATCGATGGATATTCTGAAGCTCAAATGATGAATACGTTTCAAGAAATGCTGTTAGCAGCCATAGCCTACAGCGCCAGAAAATCAACCTACGAAACAGCTTAAATTCTTATATTAGGTTTTAGGTTTTAATGGAAACCTAAGGAGCTGGTGGCATAACTAATTGACGGAGCAAGATAGACACCGAATCTTGACCGCCACAAGAACGGTTGTAAAAACCAAAAATTCCTCTACTCCTACTCAAGTTGAAGAACCAGACATGGTTAATCAATTAATCTACACAATGACCAAACACTTCGTTGGTAGTACTCAAATCCATTTTAATCTTGCGACAGAATCCCTCCTTGGATTAAGGTGCCACAAGATGAGCCAATACAAATGCTATAAAGACACCTTCATGGCACGTCTGTATACCTTAACTACATGCGGAGCCGACATCTGGAAGCAGAAGTTCGTTGAGAGACTACCGCGATATATTTCTCAAAAGTTTTATCAAACTGTGACGCAAATTCAGTCACTCAACAAATTGATTGGGCAAATCTCACCTATGGAGATGTTTCATCTATGGTTCAAATGATATGCGTTAATCTCTGCACAGAGAATAAGCATACAACAAAGGTGATCAAAGATTCCGATTACAGAAAGGAGTTAGGCACCTTTTGTAAACAATATGGTCTTTCTCAAGGACCAAAAGAAGAAAAAAAGAAAAAGAAAAAATTTTCTTCCAAAAAATTCTTTAGAAAAAATAAATCTAAAGATCAAGAAGTTCCATGAAAAAGGAAGCATTATTACAACAAGGATAAAGGCAAAAGGTGTTACTCTTCAAAGACCAATACGGTCTGTTTCAAATGTAATCAAAAGGGTCACTACGTCAATCGTTGTCCCTTAAAGGACAGAATCAATGCCTTGACGATAGATGAAGAGACAAAACAATCTCTCCTATGCGCCATAAGATCTGAAGATGAAACCTCTTTTCAAACCGAATCTTTGTCAGAAGAAGATTATATTAATATTCTCAACGAAGAAGGATCCTCTTCTGATGAAGAATTTTATTCTCAAAGTGACTCAAACGATGACGAAGGAACAATTCCTTGCACAGGAAAATGTGCTGGCAAATGTTCAGGCCATATTAACGTCATCACCAAAGATCAAGAAACTCTTTTTGATCTCATCGAGCAAATTCCTGATGAAGAATCTAAAAGAATTTGCCTCCTCAAACTCAGACAAAGCCTAGAGGAACAAATGCCTCAAAGGGCATTTCAAAATCCAATCATGTATTCTTATCAAGATATACTGAATCGAATCGAATCAAAGGAGAAACAAAAATGCCTATTCAAGTAGAAGATCTTCATCATGAAGTAAAGACACTCAAAAGAAAAGTTACCGATAATAAGCAACGTCTTACTTATCTTGAAAATGAAATTCAAGCATTTCGAGAAATTCAAATTTTAAAAGAAGTCCCAGAAACTTCGACAACCGATTTTGAAAGAAAAATCGCGGGAAAAGCACTGCTGATAGAAGAACCTGACAGTATCAATAGTATCAGCAGAATCCATAAATTAAAATGGATGTCAAAAATAGTCTTTAAAGTCAAAGACTTCCAACTTGAAGCTCTTTCCCTCATTGACTCAGGAACAGACCAAAATGTTATACAAGAAGGACTTGTTTCCTCTAAGTATTTCGAAAAAACAAAAGAGTCATTGTCTGGAGCTGGTGGACATTTGCAAAGGAGACATGTGCCTAATCAACACATTCATTTTGGTTAAAAACCTTAATGAAGGAATTATCTTAGGAACTCCCTTCCTAACTCAATTATATCCCTTTCATGTCACTAATAAGGGAATCGTCTCAAAGAAGTTCAATAAGGAGATTACTTTCGAGTTCACTCATCCAGTAACTCCTAAGTATATTTCAAATATTGAAAAAGAAGTTCCTCAATTCATCAATAGAATCGCCAGAAAGGAAAAACAAATCGAATTTCTTCAAGATGACATCAAAACTTGCAAAGTGGCTAAAGAAGTCCAGAAGCCTTCAGTTCAATCAAAAATTCAAAACTTCCAAAAGCTACTTGAGAAGGAAGTATGCTCAAACCTCCCAAATGCCTTTTGGGGTTGAAAGAAACATATGGTAACACTGTCATATGAAGATGGTTTCAAAGAAACCCAAATACCTACAAAAGCCAGGCCCATTCAAATGAGTAAGGATTTGGTCAAAGTTTGTACAGACGAGATTATGGATCTCCTAAAAAAGGGACTAATTAGCCCATCCAAAAGCCCATGGTCATGTGCGGCCTTTTATGTCAACAACCAAGCCGAAAAAGAGCGTGGTGTACCAAGACTTGTCATCAACTACAAGCCCCTCAATAAAGTTCTCAAATGGATTAGGTATCCAATTCCTAATCACCAAGACTTTCTCAAGAGAATTACTCTAGCAAAAGTTTTCTCAAAGTTCGATATAAAATCTGAATTTTGGCAAATTCAGATACATCTGAGTGACCGCTACAAGACGGCCTCCAATGTTCCATTTGGACAATTTCAATGGAATGTTATGCCTTTCGGACTGAAGAATGCTCCATTCGAATTCCAAAAAATCATGAATGATATTTTCAATCAATATCAAGAATTTACGATAGTCTACATAGACGACGTCTTGGTATTCTCAAGTACAGTTGATCAGCATTTCAAACATCTACGAGTGTTTCTTAATGTGATCAAATCCAACGGTCTTGTGGTGTCCTAACCAAAGATCAAGTTATTTCAAACAAAGATAAGATTTCTTGGTTATAAAATTAATCAAGGAATTATCAAGTCAATCCGACAGTCCCTGGAATTTGTAGACAAATTTCCAGATATAATACAAGACAAAACTCAGCTATAGAGATTTCTAGGCTGTGTCAATTATATCGAGATTTCATCCGGGATCTTCGATCAATTTATCTGCCATTATATGACAGACTTAAAAAGAATCCAATGCCGTGGACCGACGAGCACACACGAGCTGTCCAATCAATTAAAGCTCTGGCCAAAAGCATTCCATGTTTATCTCTTGTGGATGAACAGGCCAAACTCATTATTGATACTGATGCCTCCGAAATCGGTTACGACGGTATACTCAAACAGGATCTTAATGGCAAAATCTCAGTTGTTTATTACCATTCTGGTATCTGGAATAGTATACAGAAAAACTATTCCACCGTAAAAAAGGAAGTATTGGCAATAGTACTCTCCGTTCAAAAGTTCCAAGGGGATCTTATCAACAAAGAGTTCCTCATTCGAAAGGATTCAAAAGCGAGCAAATTTATCTTTGAAAAAGATGTAAGAAATCTCGTCTCAAAGAAAATCTTTGCAAGATAGCAGGCAATCTTATCTTGCTTCAATTTCAAAATTGAGCCTATAAAAGGCAGTGAGAATTCCTTATCTGACTATCTCTCAAGGGAACATGTCTTGAAGACCCCTCTCTTAGTCTCGAATTCTCTCCTAGATGGAACCCCCTCCTGGCCGGCAACGGCCAAAAATACCGCGGCCTCCACCGTAAAATAATAGTCCACAGAGACCATCTCAATCAGTAGCTTCCTCTTCAGGAACTACTCCTTCTTCTAGGGGAAAAATCCTAACTCAAACTTTTGCACCGTCTCCGATGAGTGCAGAGCAATATGCCATGGACTTGCAATTCCAGCAAGTAACTAAGCACCGTCAAGGTTCTGCTCCCAGAGCCCTAACTATTCAAGCAGACCCTTCAGGTCTTCCCTATCCTTCAACCACTCTGTTACGCTCTTTGGGTGTTTCCAGTCCAAATAAAGAACCTGTTGCTCCAGCAGCCTCTTCTTCAAGGTCTCCGATTCCGAGGAATCCTTCCTTATTTTTTCATCCGTTCAAACCGTTATCATACAACTACCGTGACTATACCAAGGCATGGTATTTAGTATTTTGGCTTCAAGCATACAACCACTCTTGGTTTGTGACATTATGTAAGCAAACTTACAAAATGCACTTTCCAAACTGGTTTCAAAACTGGTGGATGTATTTTGGACTTTCTGAAGAAATTTTTCTAGCAGAAGTCCAACGTTCATACCATCACTTTCAGCTTTGGTAAAATTTTTCTAGCAGAAGTCCAACGTTCATACCATCAAATCCAATGTAAAGCTGAATAAACTAAATCAAAGCTCAAATGAAAAAATTAAAGCTAAAACAAGCTCAAAGGAAAAATATCAAGGACTAACGACTAAATTATCAAAATCAACCAATCAAAGAGTGACATTTGGTAAAATTTGGTTGGTTCAAAAAGAAAAAAATTTAAATGATAGACTTGTATTTGTTGGGTTTTAAAAGAAATGATTTTATAAAGATATCTTTATTGTTTTTGTTTGTGTCTAATGGTGAGTTTGAATCTCTATTTTCCTTTACAAGATTCAACGAACTAGATTGATTTTAAATTTCAACATCTTCCCTTTATTTAAAGATATCTTCCTCTCCAAATTAACATATACACTTGAAACAACTTTCATTATTTTTAATTCTCAACTTAAAAAGCTTCCATTGTTGCTCTCTCCAACCTTCGTTAGTTATTCTTTTTCATCTAATTCTTTAGAGAGTTATATTGTGTTGTGACAATTGATTTGTTGAGTGCTTTAAATTTGTAAGTTTACTCTTTAAGGTAGTTTTTCTCGTCCTGTTCTTCGTTTCCAAGTCCTTTGTGACAATTTAATCATGATCTGTAGAAATGATTGAATATGTTCTTAAACTCTTAAGAATAGCAGTTGTCTCTAATTTGTAGAAAGAGTCGATTCTAAGTTTTAGTGTCATAGCCAAGAGAAGCATAGGAAGTGAAGTAGGCCGATTGTACTAAACCACTATAAAATTATCAATGTCAATTTCTTTATTCATCTACTATTTAGTTTTGCAATTAATTTGTTTATATAGTTAATTGCTACAACTTGTGTTTGAATTTGCTTTAAGTCACTTTACAAGTCCTTTTGATGTGAATGCATCGGTATGAAATTTTTGTCTAAATTACTTATTAGCAAAAAGGTTATTAATTTGCTTAATTGGACCAACTTGATAAAAAGTTTTCATTAATTTATAAAAACTCTATCCATCCTTCTTTAATGTTGGCATACCGATCTATCTTTTAACTAGAAAATGAGGGTTGAACTAATGATAAGGGATTGAAGAATTTAGATTTAGGTCCTAAAATATAATATTTTAAGACATTAAAGTAATTACCAATCCCATTCGAAATCATTCAATGGACAACGCCTAAGGATGAAAATCATATTTCAAGAGACCCTATTAAAAATTGTTACTTCGATTTGTTGTTATTGAAAACCTACCTTTCAAACAACAGAAGTTGTTGAAAGGAAGAAAAAAAATGCTCGGTGTTAAAATCACTCAGAAACGTTTCTATTATTCAAAATAAATTTAAAATTTTACTGTTCACTTTTAAATACAATTTTCAAACGAACAAACAATCAAATTTGTTTTTTAAATCATTAAAATGGTTATTTTCAAATACGATAAATTAAACATAAAATATTTACAAAATACAGTGGACATGATAGACCAAAGTAAAATAGACTATTCATGTCTTCTATATCATAGTAAAATAGTTTATCATAAATAGATTTTGATAATTTATCATATTTATAAATATTTTCAAAAAAAATATTTATTTATTATTATTATTTTTTTGTTATGCTTGTTTCCAGTTATTTTTTTTTTCTAGTATGGTAAACACTCAAATTCTCAATCAAAATAGAAAAGAAAAAAAATGATTTTTTTTTTAATTATAATGACTTGTAATTTTAGAAATAATAATTAAGTATGTAATAATATTTTATAAAAATTACAAATATAACAAAATCCAATATTTACAACATGTCTATCAACAATAAACTACTATAATTTTTTTTTATATATTTTGTTATATTTACAATTTTTTTAAAGAAAATGTGATAATATTTTTACAATTTCCCTATTTTAAACAAAATATAAAATGTAAATATATTTTTAATTTTAAAAAAATAAATAAATTTTAATATTTAAGGAAAATGGTAAAAAAGAGAACATTTCAAAATATTTAGACTTTATTTATAATTAATTTTATCTTTTAGTTGTATAATTTTATCTTTTAGCTTGTCAAACCTTTCTATTTTTGAAAAAAAATTATTTATTTAAAAGTATAAAAATAAAAATAAACCAAAATATTATTTAGAGATTACGTGGTAAAGGGAGATTCCCCTGCTTTGTTTACATGCAAATGTT
>JBBPDI010098974.1:0-10933 GCA_037974545.1 Cucumis variabilis | reverse complement strand
ATATATTTGATGTAAATCTGTAATTGGGGTCCAGAAAAGAAAGTGTGATTGGGTATTCGGGGATAAGCTTTTGCTGAATTTTTGTATGTATTTATTGGATCGTTGGGCCAGCAAATTAGCAACAATTTGGTATATAATAGTGAGGAGTGGGAGGGAAGAACATTTCAAATAAGGGTTTTTTTTCTTCTTCTTTGGAAACTACAGTTTTGAGAACCAACTCGACAAATGGGTTCAAAGGTTATGTCTTTCAGTATACTTTAAAGTTAAAGTTTCGACCTTTTGATAAGGTTTTTGGTTTTGGTTTTCTATTTTTAAATTTATGTTGTTGTTTTCAAATTTTCAAATTATAAATTTGTTCATATCGTTTAAAAAAAGAAAAATTCTGGTTTTTATAAACAGCATAGACTACTTATGAAGTTATTAAATTATATTAACTACTTATAAATTTCTTGTTAAACTATGTTTGATTGATTTTGATGTTTTACTAAATTATGATGATTATATAACTTTTAAATCTATCTAGATTAAAGTGTGTTTTGTCTAATTCTTGAACAGTTTGATTTTAAAAAAAAAACATTTTGAAAAATTCATGACTTTTAAAACATTTTGAATTTTTATTTTAAATAATTTTTTTATCAAAAGAGTTTAAATAAAAATTAGCCTTTTAAAAAAATTTTACTTGGTCAAAACATGTTCTATGTTGATGCTCAATTTGGGATAAGAAAAGCACATTTAATTTTTACATGATAACAACGTTAAATTTGTAAATTGGGGAAAGAATGTGATTTGTAAGATGAAAAGATCTACATACTGGTGTGGTATTTGCCACACGTATCTTATGCTTGAGTTAGACCGTGTATGTGTTTAGTATGTGGAGTTTGAGTATTAAAATAGATTTACTTTCTTTAAGGTTATAATAATATATTTATAGTGGAATCTTGACTTAGAAAGCATTTTTCGAGTCATACGATGTTATCTCTCGAGCTAAATTAGCAAAGACATGCATTTGGATGTCCCATTCTTCAAATTTTGAGGCTTGACCTCAACCTAATTCTTGGTCAAGGAGGTTCCTTAGAGCTTTTGACACACATTGACTTCTTTTTAAAGTCCAATTAGATCATAGTATGTTTTGTTCATCAATGAGAAAGAGTCACTCTTTGCCTCTTCCTTGGTCTAGCCCTAGGCTAGTCGAGTCTTTTTGCTCAAGGCCCAATTATTCCTTTTTTTTTGAATCCATTTCATCTTCTCGAAACTAGGTATTTATCTAATTATTATTGATTTTTCAGTTTAGTAGCTTTCTCTTTTTCATCACGTCGCTTCTACTCTTAGCTAAAGAATCACTTTAACGTCCTAGATTCTACCTTTCTAAAACTATGAAAATCAAATTTACAATCTAATTTAGAAAATAATTGAATTCTTAATTAAATCTAAAACAATGTTCATTAAACAAACAAAATACTATGTCCCACTTTGACAAACATTTTGTATATCTTAAACAAAAAAAAAAAGCTTTTCAAACTATATCACACTAATCAATAAATTTATATATTTTGTTATTATTTGTTTTATACTCATGTTTCCAAAAATGGATCTAATTTTTAAAAACTAAAAAAATAAGAAAGAAAAAACTGTTTGCACTTAGAAGTGATTTTGGCAAAGATTGAAATTGATTTTTCTAAATCGAAAATCGCTTAAAGACTATGGGTAGAGATGCCAATAATCACCTAAAAGCCCCTCATTTCATTAATTTATTCAAATGTTAATTGAAAAATTGTTAGATGATCAAACGAGGAAAATTTTTAAAAATAGCAAAATAAATTAAAATATTTACAAGCCATAACAAAATTTTAGATTCTATTAAGGATAGTTTTCTATCGATATAGCAGATCAAATCAGATAGAATTTACTATATGTTGTAAATATTTTATAAAATTTGCTATTTAAAAAAAATCTACGACAGATCTTTTTTTGTATTGTGGATATGACAAATACGACAAGTAATTCTTGTTATCCACTTATAAATTTAATATTTTTACAATTTAAAACATGTAGTGACATAAGTTCTGTTATCATAATATTTTTTTGTTATTTTTGTAAACGTCCCGATATTATTTCTTTTTTAGTATGTTTGGTAATTTTAAAATCTCTTTTAAAATCAAACACAACCATTTAAAATCATTTTAAAAAAATATATAAATCACTTACTTTTAAGCATAATTATATTTTACAATTTGACTAAAAATTTAGAATATTTTTGTTACCTATAAAATTTTGATAAGAAACAAACATAAAAGTTGAAAATAAAATAATTATTAAACGAATGATTAGACCTTGATGTTATATTTTGTATCTAGAGTATCTATTTAACAATGAAAATTGCTATCAATATTGCATAGACACAAATTTGAAGAAATTATGAATTAATTAGATGTATTTAAAATTTTATAATCAAATATACACAAACACTTTAATTTAATTTGTAATCTAAAAGTAATACATAAAAAATGGAGATTGATTAGAAGGAAAAAATCTTCTTTCTTTTTTCTTTTTTATTCTAAAAATATATAAGTGGGGAAACTACAGTGTGCATTTATAACTAATTATGGACATCTCAAGTCTAATCAGATCCTAAGCTTTCATTTTCATGTTTTGTAGTTCAATGACCTATTGATACAAAATTCAAGTCAGAGACAGTAATTATAATTTAACCAATTAAAATTTCTCAGGTTCAAATTTACTCAATAATTTTTAACTTTGATGGAAGATATATGCTTTTAACAAGTGATGCATTCATTAAAGTTAGCCCATAGGTTATTTTAAGGCAATTTTTTAAGGCCAAGTTAGGCAATAAAGTCAGTGTAGTGGTAGATGTTTGATTTACTTTGTACTCTAACATATATGCATGTTGCACACAATTCAAAGATAGTTGGTGCTCATTTCAATAAAACGAACATTAGGGTCGATTTGATCTACAATTTGGACTCTATTCTATGTTTATATGATTCGTTAAGTTAAACAAATATCTGTTTGATAGACAATTAAATTGTCTTTTAAAAAACAATTTTTGAATTTTGAAATTCAAACAGTGTAAATTACGAGAACAACATTTTTATCATGAAGACAACATTTTTATGTTGCATCAATAATTTGAACATTTAAAATTTTAATATTCTCAAGTTGTTATTTATTATTTTTAAATTGAAGCTATTATATGTCTAAGGTACAAAAATCGTTGGAAACTTTTATATAAATTGCAAATACATTTTATATTTGTAAAATGTTTACATTTTTCGTTTTGCCCTTACAACTTTTTTATTTTGTTTTTGTGACAACTATTTGAATTGGTTACTTACGAGGTGGTGGTGTCTTTATGTACATGTGTGATCTACATTGTATATGTGAAATATTAAGATCTAATAGGAGAGAAATATTTGAATATATAGTCATGTAATTTTCGACTACAACTATTCAAGTTGATGTAGACCATAGATAATGACTAAATCATCACGTAACAATAAAGATATGTTTGAACAAACAATTACGTTCTTTATTGTGTTACAAATATTTAAGTCTCAGTAGTATTATATATCTGTATAAATGTGATATATATCATAAATACAAAATATTATTAGATAACAAAAATATAATTGTCTGTTTTAATTATAATAGTTTTAAACATTATTTAAACTCTAAACAGCTAATAAACAATAAATATCATATGCTATCGTACGTGTTATGAAATAAACAAGATGGATTTAGAGGTAAAAATGAATAAATAAGATAAAGGATTGTAGATTAGTTTGGGCTTAAAGCCCAGGCCCAATCCGAATCCATCACACACAAAGTCTTATTCTTCTTTAATGCAAAGCAGAGGTCATGTGCACCGCCAACAGCCACGCAACGGCTAGAAATGGGAATAATTTAATTCCTCCCCAATTTTTGAACTTGTTTTTTTGCCCAAAAATGGGAATTATATATATATATATATATATATAAATTTATAAATTTATGATTTAATTTATACTTTGTCCATATATCCTGGGAGGTTCATTTATGTAGTCAAGAAGAAATGAGAAAATTGTAAAAAGTAAAATATTTGAGAAAATATTTACAATTTCATAAAAGAATTAAGTGTAATAAATTTTATATTTAAGTGAATTGAAGAAAATTATGGAAAATATTTACACAGTGTAATAAATTTTATATTTTAATAAATTTATTTTGTGAAGGTAAACAATTTGATCGTTTTTCTATTTTCGAAAAATCTTTTCAAAATATTTATTTAAGTTCTCAACTTTAGTTTATTTAATTTTAACAATAAAATAATGTCACTGTTTAAAAAGTAAAAAAATGAATCAAAGTATAAAATACAAGTACCCATGTGAATATTATTTTGGAAGTATAAAGTCAAAGTAAACTAAAACTAAAAATACATTAACGAAATTAAAGCACTGTTGGAACCAACAATAATTTGTACTATCTAAGCTTTCATGAGAACGATAACAATTTAGTTTATAAATTTTATTTTATAATTTAGTATTACATTTTTAAATTTGTAACAATTTAGTCTATAAATTAAATTTTACTCTGTAACACTTTAATTTATTCATCTTCAAATTTATAATAACCTACTGTTTGAGTTTTATTTTTAACAAATTTAGTCCATATGCTCTAAAACTTATAATAATTAAACTTTATCTTAGAAACCGCATCAAAATAAAGTGTAAATTTCTAATATGTCATGATATAGTTTAACATAAACACATTTGGTTTCTATTTAGTTTGTCAAATTTTATACATGGAATAAATCACTAAATCTCCATAATGTTCTTCATGATACTGACTAAATTGTTACAAAGTATAAATTACATGTAGTGGTGAGTATCGATCGGTCGAAGTAAGTTCTTCGATCAAACTGTCACCAAATTGACTATATATAGTTAATTTAATAAATGTTCAAACGGACCTCAACCATGAGGAAGCACAAACCAAACATTGCTCAATTGATTATACAGTTTGAGTTGGTTTAAAGCTTTTGATTTTTTTAAACGGTATTAGTGTAGATTTTTCCTCAAACCAACACCAATCAAATCCCTCATCATCTCTAATCAATCGCCTTCAATTCAATTAGTTTTGGTTGGTCAGTTCGATTTTTTGGTTTAACATGCACTTAAAATGTTAATATGAACTAAATCATAACAAACCAAAATTTAATTCAAAAACTAAATATCTCCTTTGGCTAAACTCATGGGTTGGTTTATTAAGCCTTCTCAAATGGTCTCACCTCAACTTTAAAGTGTGGAGGGCACTAATAACAACAACAATAATAATAGAGAGAGAAGTGTTTTTAGTTGTCATTACATAATTTTTTAACCCATTTTAAAACCTATAAAGTTTAGCCTTTGGATCCTCTAGAATCTAGATGCCATGTTATATGTTAGTTTGACAAAAAAAATTTACAACTTTATATTAAAAGGAAAAAAGTGAGAAACCATTTGCATGTTTTCGATGTTCTCAATGAAAATATTTTTTACTCTCAATTCTTATTTCCAACTATGTATATTTTCCTTTAGATATAATTTTTACTACTCATTTATTTTCGTATTTGTATATTATTTTAAAATCTTTTTGTTCATATTTAAATTTTAAATTATTGTCTATTTTGTTTGCATACTTTTAAAATGTTATTTTTGGTTACGTGCTTTTGAAAAGTAATTGTTTAAAAAAAATATTCACTTCTTTTTGTGAGTACGACGAACCAACATTGAAAGTATTGTTCTGAGTCAAACTGTGGTTAAGACTCTAACCTAAAAGGAGGACTAGACTTGACTTGACATGACCCTTGAAGTCCACACAAAAATATACATAGGATATGTGGTCCTGTGAAAAAATTTGAAGCCCTTTTACGTAGAAAAGAGAATCACCAAGTCGAGCTAGTTGTCTTGATCTCACCTAACTACCTTGACATGTCCACCTCTGACATTGTCGTCATTGAGCATAAACTCCAAATGAATTTCAACCGTGGGGTTACATATGCAACCAATCTACAACATAACTCTCATAGACATATGCAATTAAGCTTTAAGCCTATAGACACTTGACTTTGCTAATTAATTAGGCATCAAAGCATATGTGTGCCACTAACATACAAGGAACAAGTCACACGAGGACTAACTTAAGAGAATTAAACACATCAACAAGTATAAAGACTAAAATAAACAGTTTGAAAACATACAATAACTAAAATTAATCAAAATCGAAAATACAGAGGTTGAAGTAGTATATACATTAACCAATATTATAACTTCTTCCAAAAAAAAAAAAAGCAAAAACACCCATAAAAAAAACTATATCATAAAATGAGATCCAAATTAGAGCAAAATCAAAATACATAGATCTCTACTCCAAATATTTAATAGTAAAAGAAGAAAAACATGAAAAGGGAAAAGAAAAACAATACTTTTCACAAATTTCAAAATGAATAATATGAATTGACCTAAAGAGTCATTACTTTAGATGGGGTTCCCTTTTGTCTGCTAAGCCTTGAATAGGTGAGTAAGTATGACAGTGTTTTTTGTAAGTTGATTAAGGAACAACTCATTACTTTTATTAATATTAATCTTTTAAATAAAAGGGTAGGGGTTAACATTAATTAAAAAAATGTGAAGGGATTCAAAATTCAAAATACTAAGAGTTGGGGGGAAGGAAGTTACATTATATTATAATTATTGGGTTAATGTAGCATGTGCCTCATTTTCAATTGGTGACTTCTTCTTTTTTCAGAAAGATAGTGAAGAATTTAATTATAAAGCTAAGATTAGATAATAGAGATTAGGGCAGCTTCCTGATTATGGGCCTAATTATGAGTACTGAAGACTGTGCCAATGTTGTTTGGGACTTTTTCATTTATTTTCTTCATTGTTCTTTTGATTTTTCTTTACTTTCCAGATGGATACTACACAAAAATGGTTTTGTTATACTTTGATGAGTTGTTTCTAACAACTCATACTTAAATTATCTCCTAAACATTTCAAACATTCTCGATAAAATAAGGATTTGAATTTTATCTCTACATTCTTTTTAATGTAGCAATTAACACATTGATATATACGAGTTATTAGAGTAGTGTTTTAATTTTATTATGGAATAGGACTAAGATTTAGCCTTCGGTTTTCACTTTAAATAATTGTTACAAATTTGACAATGAAGTGAAAACAATAAACTTTTCTTAAAAAATCTATACGAGATATTGTTTTCGGTGAAATATATATATATATATGCATATAACAATGTTTTGAGAGATTGGTGATATTTTAGTTTTTATGATTTTTAATGTCATTGTATTATATCTTAAACGTTATTGATTAAATGAATATTTGAGTCTCATAATAATCTCTACAATTTTGTCACATATTATTGTAAAACATAGAATCAACATTGTTTCACTTTAATTGACGATAAAATAAGACATAGAACTAACATTGTTTTTCACTTTAAGATATTAGAAGTGTAAGAAAGTCTCCTACGATATTTTTTTTAATATAAATTATTTTGAATGAAATCAAAGGAACATATATTTAAAATTGACAATATCATACTATCATATGTAGATATATAAATCTTTTGTCTTTTGTATTATATAGTGGACAAAAGATATTGATAGTATTCTAATTTTTTATAATATTTGAATATTATTGTAAATATATATTGAGTTAAACTTATACAACAAAAATACCCCACAAAAATTTCGTTTAAATATTTGAACTTTAGAATATTAAAAAAGATCATCATCATAACACTACTTATTCTCAAAATTTCTTTAAATTAACAATATAAGATGAGATATTTAAATTATTGATCTCATAGTCGATAATAAATACATTACGTTAGTTAAGTTACATTAATATTGACATTTGAATTCAAATTCAAATTATATAGATTATGAAAACACTTTTTCACCATTCATTTCAATATAAAAGAACATTGTTGATATCGTTACAACATTATTAACAAAATTGATCCATTATTCACGAATTGTTAACGAAGCAGTGTGTATTCGAGTATTATATATATTCTTATAATTTATTCTTCATATATTTTTTTTTAAAAATTAAAATTTTAAAATTGATTTGATTGGACTAGAAAGGGGTGGTGGTGGTGGATATGGGTGAATTGAATGAGTTAGGAAGAGTAGGGACCCATGGAAGTGGTACAAAAGAGGATAGAATCAATCAAAAACAGATTCAAAAAATTATTCTCCCAATCAAATAAATGGAAATAAAAAATGAAAAATGAAAAAAAATGAAAGAATAATAATAAAAATTTAAGGATTGATGTCTTTAGAGCATCCTACCAAAATACATTGAAAAGATAGATTGGTTTCTTTTGTTTATGCCTCAAACACTTGACTCCTAAGTTGTCCCAAAATCATGGGCATTAGTGGTTGTTGTGCTTTTGTACTTATTTCTACTCTCTCTTCTCTCTCTCCTATCTCAACTTTACTTTGTTTTCATTCTATCTTCGAATTGACCGATCACCTAGATTATGTTTTATGTTTTTTACGTCTATTGAATTGTATAGATGAGTTTAGTGAATGCTTGTTATACGAATTTGTGAGTCAGTAAATTTTCTGACACCATCACCTTTTATTTTTACTGTATCTATATTTCAAATTTTGAAAATATAAAATTGCATAAAAATGGGACACATACGGTATTTTATGTGATTATAAACTCATTACATTTTTGTTCTTTTGATATTATAAACCGATAATTATATATAAAAAAAAACATGTCGTAAATTTACGATAGTTGAGATTATTCTACCTAATATTTTAATCCTTATTTTAGGTTTGCAATTTAATTTCTAATGATCTACTCCGACACACTTATTACCAAAAACATCAAAATCGATCGTGAAAGATAACTCTTGTTTTTATTAAATTCTTTGTTTTTATATTTCTATTTTAGATTTATAACTACTATTATTCGTTATTCAAATTTAAACTACATATTTTTTTTCCTGAGTGGTCCTAATAATTATGTATACGCCAACAAAGGTTAACAATTATTGACATGTATTATATTCTTTCTTTTATACAAAAAATAGTTTAAATTACATTTTTCAGTAGTACTCATTTCTTTCATCATATATCGTAAGATCGAATTCATAACTTTCAGCAAAGCTAATCTACTTTGATTGGTATTTTTATTTTTATTACGTAATTATTGAATAAAAAAGATTGATATTATCTCATGTCTCCATTTAAAGACAAGAATAGAGTGGGGTGAAATGGTGGGGTAGTAATGTTTCCCACAAAGAATTTGATCTTTTATTCTTATGATAGATTTTAGGAAAGTGTGTTTGTGTGTGTGGTTGGTTTGGGATCAGATTCCCCAAAGGGAGACCCCTCCTCTTCCTCTTTAATTGGCAAGATTTTTGTTTTCTTGATTCTCTACACTCTTTCTCCGTTTAGGGGATTGATTCAATGGATATAATTATTGATTCGATTTTAACATACTGAGTATAAACTCGAATATATATAATTCAACTAGTTAATAAAGGTGTTTTCGATCAAAAGTTTGAAGTCTTGATTCTTCTTTTACTATTATATACGTGTTATTAAATTAAAAAAAAACGTCGACGTCGATGTAAATATGGAATATTCACTTTTATGAAAAATGTCAACGATGAATATATACAAACTATCAATTTTGTTAGATGTTTATAAAAAAAAGTACAAAATTCTTATAACATTTTAGAATGATATGAGAACTAAAATAGGATGTTTTGAACCGTTTATAGACTAAAATAAGATTGAAATCATAAACTAACAAATACAATCTTCCCCATTTTTATTTAAGATAAAATTTCTATTTATTAATAATATGTCAAATTTTCTTTTTAGCTTAACAACGAGTGAGAGTTGAAGATTCGAACCTCTAACTTCTTGATCGATTGATAATATATGTCTAAAACCAATTAATCTATGCTTGGATTGACGACTATTAGACATATTTCATAAGTGATAATGTTAGTGACTTTAATTTTCTTGAGTATGCAAGGAGTAGGATACTACACCTTAGATCTTGAAATTGATATAATATAAGTCTACATTAGTTAAACTAAGCTTAGATATGATTCAATAGATATGTTGATTTATTACTTATGCCAACATCGAAGCATATGAACATATAAAAATATGGATGTGGTGAAGAAAATTTCATACTTTAGTTATGAGAAAAAATGGAAATAGAGGAGATAGATAATGAAAGACTTTATTGGGTAGGTTCATATGGGAGTATGTGCCCACAAGAGGAAACCAAAAGATAGTTTTGGACTGATGTTGAGTTGTGAGAACCAAACTTTTTTTTTTTTTTTTGATTCCAAGTCAACCAAACACATCCTCTCTTTCTTGGATAGTGATGGTGTTGGTAGCACATTCACATCAATGATTTATTAGAAAACCACCAAAACCCCATCACATGTTTATTCCAATACTCCTTTTTAACTTATGATATTTCTTTTCTCTTATTATATGCACCAAAATTTACTATATATTTTGTAAATTTGTTCGTCATAACACGTGTTTGGAATACAATCTTAAGTGTTTAATTTAACGAGTAAGCATTTTGAACAAATCATGGTATTTGACAATCACTCTGAGTAACTTCTGTAGTGTATTTTCTTAAATGAAAATTGAATTTTTTGGAGAAACGTTGTTTAAGTCAATCCAAACAGATGTTTATTGATGTCTCTTGTATACCTTTATTAGCAAATTTTTGTAGCATGTAAATATAGCTCTAGGTTAGTTTTAGACTCTATTGACTTTTAGAGTAATTGAGAGAGAACTATGTTTTTTAAGAAAACAAACTTTGTTGGGAATTATATTAGTGTTTGGTAATTTTAGCTAAAAGGTATGACTTTATGGAAG
>JBBPDI010098967.1:0-10934 GCA_037974545.1 Cucumis variabilis | reverse complement strand
ATGCTTGAAATCACTTTAAATAAAGCATTTCCCACTCACAGGCTATTGCTTGTAAGGTTTGAAATCACTTTTAACAATTACTTTTAGAAATCAACGTGTCACTCACCACACTTTATTAAAGATTCTCCTCTTCCTTCTCTTTTCGCAGAGCCTTCTTGCGAAACACACCGCATCACTTAACACTTTGTTTTTCTTTTTCTCGTCAAAGCAAAACAGCAGCATTTTAGCCCCTTTTTTTAATAAAATATTTATGCTTAAGTAATGACCAAGTCCTCTATTTATAGAGCCCTTAAACTAACTTAGTCATGCTTTAACTCTTCTCATTTCGCCAGCACCTACTTAAAACTTTACACGTGTAAATTTCATATTTAACCCAACCATGTTTAAATACTTAATCTTATACGTTAACCGTTATCAAATCCTTCACATTTTCTTTGCCAGACCTTACTTCTCACCTAACTCCATTCTGCAAATAACTTCAAGCACTTAACAGCTACCCAACGTCTTATCGCATAACTTCTTTTATGAACTACCATCTTTTCTCACGAAAACTTTTTCTCTTATGAGTGTTTAGAATTAGAGGTCTAACCATAAATCCTTCTCACGAACTGCCTTACCTTAAGCTCTTGATACGTACTCAAACTAAAACGCCTTCTTGTCCAAAACACCAAGTTACATACTTAGTCAAAATTTTACCTTTTAAATTTTAATTTAGGTTCGGATCATACACGTCTCACCTAAACATGCATGACAGTCGACCATTGCCCAGACCTTATTTTTCGTTCAAAAACATGACTCGACATTAAAAAATTATAACATACAATCCATAACTGTTTTGACAATACTTTCTTCTACAAAGTTACTCTAATACATCTTAACTTTCTTGCCTCACAGTTTAAATCCAAAGGATGAGCTCTATAGCCTACTTGGAGTCCACCTTGCTCAAATTCACACGAAAAATGACCTTCTTGTCTTTGCTTGGTCAAAATGCCTAGCATCTTACCTCCAATTTTAACAGCAACCCGCTTCTATAAACTAGATACAATTTTGAAACTTTTGAGACTAATTTGAGAGAAATGGTATGAGTGGATTGTGAGAATTTCTTGAGTGAAGTTACCTATTTATTGGAAACTTTGCATGAGAATGAAATGACACCTCCACCTTGCTTAATCCACCTCTTAATCACCTTATTACACCTCTTACCTCTAATCCATCTCAACCTTGGTTGTAAAAATGCATGAAATTTAATTTGGACACCTGGATTAGCTTTAAACCAAATGCCCTTAATTAGTCACGTAATTTGTCAAAATGTCAAGCTAACCTCCATGGCTTCCTTGCATACCATCCTTAAATCCTTAACCTCTCCATTGCCTTGCTTCTTACCTACTAACCTCCATGAGCCTTCTCATATAGCCTTGTCGCTCAACTCATATTTGTTAATATCATAGTGCCTTCTTGCCTAACATATGACCAACAAGATTAAACCTTGCTAACTTCTTTAATCATTTCACCAACCACATAAGTGTAGTCTTTCCTTGCCTAGCCATGTTTTTGCTAATCTCTTATTGTCTTCTTTCATAGCATCCTCTTAATGTCTTCTTGCCTAACATCCCTTTACTAAGCATCTTCTAAGTGCCAAGACATGTCCTTTGGAGGTTATTCTCATGGTTTGGCCACCTAGCTCATCATCCAAAATACCTAACTATTTGGTCGTCCAATGGGTGTCATTTAGAGGTTTTTCATGTGCCTTTTACCACCAACCTAACCTCTAAACGCCTATCGTTGACACTAAGCCAATTTTCACAACCTTTCTTCCTTGATCACATTTTCCTTTATCTTTGTAAATTCTTAACAAGTTTCAACGATCTTAGAAATTTTAGGGTTTCACAGTTTAGGGTTTAGGGTAGCCAAATCTAAACGTTTGTGTAAAAAATCTAAATAATCTTGGTACAAGATCGTGTACAAAATATATTATGCGCGAGTGTCAATTAATCACGTGTTGATGGGGGTATTTTTTGTATTTTTCATTATAGGTTTTTGAGCTTTTTTCACTTTCAAAATTGTTCTACACAGAGTAAATATTTTGCTGCTTTATCATATTTTTTGAAAAATTCTATTAAAAATAATATATTTAAATTTAAAATAACATATTAAACATGCATATTCCAAAATTTGAAAGTTTAAATTTAAAATTTAGAAAATATTTAAATAAAAATATTAACAATTTAAATTTGGAATATCAAAATAATATATAAATTTAATTATTTAATAATTAAATTAAAGAGATATTTTTAAAAATAGCAAAATAAATTAAAATATTTACAAGCTATAGCAAAATTTTAGATTCTATCAATGATAGTCATCTATCACTATAGCATATCAATGACTATCAGTAGTAGAATTTGCTATAGATTGTAAATATTTTGTAAAATTTGCTATTTTTGAAAATTTCCCTACATTAAATTATATATATAAATATAAAAATTAATAAATTCAAAATAAAAAAATAGCTAAATAAAAAAGAAATTTTACAATTAGGTCTAAAATTTAAAAATAAAATAGGTTAAATTTCATAAATATAACAAACCGATAAAATATTTATAGCCCGTGTAACAAAATGAAAAAGCCCACGAAACTGCCTATTTTTTTTAAAAATATTCCAGGTTTGCCCTTCTTTCTCATCGTCTTTCTTCTCTTTCTCTTCTGTGATTTTTTTTGTTACATCGTTTTTTTCTCTTCTTCTGTAGTTTTTTTTTTTCAAACTATTATTTGGTTCAAAGTCGTGTACCAAATATAAAAGATATATTTTTTTTATAATTGTGGTTGTTCCAGATATAAAAGATCGTGAAAAAAAATCGTTGGATATTGGATAGCCAAATCTAAACAATTGTGTACCAAATATAAATGATCATTTTTTAAATATAAATGATCTTTTTCCAAATATAAACGATCATGTACCAAAGAATCTTGAAAAAAATCATCCAGATTTAGCTACTCAAATATAAACGATCAAATTCATATGATCATGTACCAAACAAATATGAAAAATCGTTTAGATTTGGCTACCCAAATTTAAACAGTCAAATCTAAACGATCATGTATCAAAGAATGTTGAAAAAAAATTGTTTAGATTTGGCTCCAAATCTAAACGATCGTGTAGGAAAGAATAATGAAATTTAAATGATCGTTTCTCAAATATATTACGCACGTTGGATACCAATTAATCACGTGGCATTTTTGGTATTTTCCATTGTAGTCCTATGAGCTTTTTTCCATTCTTAAAATTTTTCTATATCGTGTAAATATTTTGCCGCTTTGTTATATTTTTAAAAAGACCCCAATAAAATAATACATTAGTATTATTCAAAATATTGAAAATTCAAAATTGAAAATGAAATTAACATATAATGATTAAAAATTAAAAGAAGGAAAAAATAAACAAATTAAAAATATAAAACATATATATGAAAGATTAATAAAGAAAAGAAAAAACTAAATTAAGAAATATTAAAAGCGGAATTTTAAAAAATAACAAATTTTACAAAATACTTATCATCTATATAAAATTTTATCACCGATAGTCATTGATATGCTATAGTGAATAATAGAATCCAAAATTTTGCTTGTAAATATTTTAATTAATTTTGCTATTTTTAAAAATGTCTCATATTAAAAATAATAAACGAAAAAAATAAAACAAGTTAAAAAAATATAAATAAAAAATATGATTAAGTTGGAATTTAATCAAAAAATGAATATAAGCATGTCTTCCTATTAATAAGCTAACTACAGATTTTGAAACATAAAAGATATAGAATCAAATAAAATGGCAAAAAAAATTGAAAGAAACTATTTAATGCCCTTTAAATTTTGAGGAAAAAAAATGGAAATTGTTATCAAACACATCTGTTTCTTAAATAAAAAACAGAAATAGAAAACAAAAAAGATAAAATCCAATAAACGGACTCTAGATATTTCATTTGTGTTTTCTTTAATTTTATTCCATCATAAAACAATGATTGTTAAATTTCTATTTGTTACCTTCAACGTAGAGGTATGTTACTCCTCCAAAACACCACCTCTAATTCCTCAAAGGTACCATTGTTGTTTTCTTTCGTTTATTTACATATAAAAGATATCACAATTATGCTTTAATTTAGTGTTTGGATAGGGAAATTGCTCGATCATGTTCAATTATTTGATTAACATATTCCTTTTTGTGTATTGAATCAAGAGAGAAAAGCCAAAGATTTAAACTTAATTTAACGGGTATTCCACTCTCATTTTTTTTTATATATTTGTATTTTATAATATCTTGATATATAATTAAGAACTTTTTATTTCAATTCATGTGAGTTTTGGTGTATTATTAAGGATCTCCATAAAAAAATAAAAATAACGCAATAAAAAAATGTAATGCTTAGTTATTTGATCCTATACTTTATACTTTAATTATTTTACATGAAGATGAGTTTGTTTCAGTCAAATCGGGATATCCTATTTGTTTCAAGCTTGAATTTAAATTATGGAATTTAATTAGTGTTCAGTTCAAATTATGATTTTGTCAATACTTTATTTACATTCATATATTTATTGTTTTTTTCCATCACAGTTAGAGTAAACAGTAAAGAGAGGGCGTAATTAGTTGAGATGAGGGAGAAAATTAAATCATGGAGAAAAATAGAGAGAAAACATGTAAGTGAGAGAATAGATATGTGATGAAATTAGATAATAGTGAAAATTGAGGGATAAGTTGAGAAAAAATAAGGAATTATTCGATAAAAATTCATTGAATTTTGACCATAATTTTACAATATGACCCACTACCCCATCTATGATGTCACACCTCCCTTCCTGACTCCCTTCTCGATGTCTAAGAGATGGTGTGAAGTGTCACACCCTAAACCGTACTGCGATGAAAATGTTGTAGTAGTAGGAATAGAATGTGAGTTTGTTACAACTCTAAATTTTTTTATCGCAAAATATTATTCTCAACTTTTATACTATCAACAAAACTCAAAACAGAACGGTGGTCAACCTAAATGTCAAGTATAATAAAGACCTACCAAAACGTTTATTAATAATAGGCGTTTGATACATAATTACAACATGTTGACCAAACAATGAATGGTTTAACTATTTTTAAAACGTCTGGAATCGTATCGCCGTAAATCCTTTAACCTTCTTCTCTACTTGGCCTAAACACCTGATCCTGAAAGTTGAACTTTTGAAAGATTGTCTAAAAGACTAAGGTTTTATGAAATCCTTTCCGCAATACCTTTTTATAAACATCATTTCGCATAAATAACATCAAATAATTTCATCTCGCATAAACCTTTCTTTATGCTTAACATATTCATAACATAGCAATTTCACATAAACACACATTAGTTAACATTCATTCCTTTCGCCAACGATCCCGAATCATTCTTTACGTTTGGTCTCATTACCTCGCGTTTTGATATTGTATCAACAGCTCCAAGAACATACATATTCGTCCTTGTTTCTCAGGCCGCTAAACTTTATGCGCTTCTTTTAATGCATAAGCCAACTTCTTGTCACCATGTGGTTTGTACACTCCATAGTGGTCTTGACTCTTTATGTGCGCATAAAAGTTAGCATAATCTCAAGGAATCAACTAATGGTTTGAAAACCATTTCATAGCATGGAAATTGTAATCATCAAATCAAGTTTTAACACTTTGTCATTTGAAACACTTTCACAACGTCTTTTTGAAACACTTTCTCATTTGAAATTCTCTTTCAAAATAGTGAAGCAAAACCACAAAACATTTAAGAAGAAAACCACTCACAACACTTTAACAAAAATTCTCTTCTTCCTTCTCTTTTCGTGGAGAGGGAAGAGACATTTACTTAATCTTACACGTTAACCCCTATCAAATCATATTTGACATTTTCTTAGTGAGACTTTACTTCGCACCTAACCTCATACCGTAAATAACTTTAACTACAACACTTTTCACGAATAACTTTATAGCGTAGTTATATTTTTAGAAGAAACCTTCCTCGCGACCTAGCCAACTTTTACTCATTTAGAACACTTATTGCAAATTTAAACTTCAAGGCTTCCTCGCAGATTTCTTCATTACAAAACTCTTTGTTCTTATCACAAACTACCCAAACACCTAGTTGTTTTAGTCAAAAACTTATGTGAACTTTCTTCTGAGAGCGTTTAGACTTATAGATTCTACTGCAAACCCTTCTTTTCTCAAAACTTCCTTGCAAATTAACTTCTTGATCGTAAAACTTATTCTAACAATAAAATATTTTATCGTTTAATCCTTTTTGCACATATATTCAAATGCCAATTTCTATAGTAGTTTTAGTCGAAATTTTACTTTCTATACCAGAATTAAAAACAGGTCTTACATGAAGCTAACAAAAAAACATGGTTCTTCTCTCAACAACACTTGTTGGCACTTAACTTGTCTATTAATTCTTTAGAATAAGAACAACACTTGAAAACACATATGCGATAATACTCATGAAATAAACTTAAATAGCAGTGCAACACATAACATAACAAACTAGGGTTCTAACTCAAATAGTAACACAACCCGAAATAAACAAAGTCTAGAGTTTGAAAAATATAAGACAGACTCCTAACCAACTTCAAATCTCTCAGAGTATATTTATACATACCCAAATGCATGGACATAGCGAAGAAATTAATTTAGGTCAAAAGCCCTAATGACTTCGCGGCCTCGGTCTCAGCAAAGAATGAGGTTGAGGTTAAGCTTTCCTATTAATGAATGGAGCATGTGGTTAATGCATGTCTTGACCCATTTACTTGGTTTTTGGCAAAATATTATAGAAATGCAGTTGTCATAAGTAAAAAGAAAAGTTTAAGAAAGTCATGGGATTTTCCTACCCTAATTAAAAATGTGTAGGAATGTCATGGATTTTTCTTACACTAAAAATGTTTAGGAATGTTATGGGCTCCAAACACTACAAAAAGAGAGCATATGCCTTTAGTTTTAAATTATCCCAACTAGAAACATTTTCCACTTAGAGTGCTGACTCTAATTAAAGTTCTTTTATATTCTCTAGTTTGAGAGTGGAAAAAAGGTATGAGTAGTTAAAAGTTTTGAGACACCAGTGCTTTTGTCATTGGAGTCGAGAGAGAGAAATTACACCATTTAATTGTAACAATATTTTTTTTGGGTTGATGTCCTAAATCTTGTGGTCTTGTAGTTTGTAATTGTATATATTATACAAACATTTTATTTATCTAATAAAATAAAGTGTTTTATTTTATTTGACATTTAGTTACATTAACTAATAAAACCAATAAACTAACATCCAAGGTTATCTTCTATAACCTAAAATATATGTGGAGATATACAAGTGGATCATGTTTAAGTGATAACCTAAATGGTCTGTAGTAGATGGATAAGGTTGGATACCTTATCTTGGTGATACTACGAATACGACATGCTTTATAGTTGTTACAATTGTTATAAATTGCTACAAATGACTTGATCCTAATCATTCATGTCGAGACATTAAAACCGGAGTATTCTATACAAAGAGTTTTTATAAGACCGGACCATGAAATGAATAGTTTACTTATTAACACTGTTACTAGTTGAGACTACATTTCACTAGGATAACCATAGGTGACTTGAACTAAATCTTGAGTGAGTTGTGAATTCCTGCCTATAAAGGCGATCCTTTGATTTGCATGGATGAGAGTTGCCTATGTCATCGACTCAATATGCCTATCATTTTGAGAATTCGTCTGATTGAGAAGCTGGAAACACACCTACACAAGAAGGAATTCACTCCTTAATACATATAGTAAATAGAGAAATTTCTCTCTTAAGAACTGATTCCAAGGCTTGAATAATGTAGCACCACACCTTCTCTTGGCCCAAGAGGAGTTCAACTATATTGGGACTATAATTATTGTTCATTAAAGGAATCAGTGGTACTTAAAGAGTTAAATGTAATTACAGGGGCAAAACAATAATTTTTGGCCTAGCTATACTTACGAGCAATTTGTGAAGGGTCATTGCATTGTTCATTGGTTGGATCTAATGGACACAAAAATATATCTATAGTAAGAAGAGTGCAACTATTAGTCTTTAGTGAAATGACTGATAGTTGCACTCTTCTTACTGTAAATATATTTTTGTGTCCATTAGATATAACCAATGAGTTTAATTAATTTAACTCGCATCATTGGAGCTTCAATCTATAGGTCCTCTTGTTAGCTCAATAAGGATAAATGAGAATCAAATTTATTTTTGTTTAATTTAATTGTTCAAATTGATTAAGGGAATAAATTGTATATGATACAATTAATATAATGTATTTGATATATTATAATATAAAGTTTTTACGGTAGAAGTTAATATTTGAATTTGATTCAAATAATAATAATATGAATAAGATTCATAAATAAACTATATTTTAAAATTAATATGGATTCAATTCATATTAGAACTATAGATCATATTAAAGATCTAAACCATTGGTTATATTATATATGATATAATATAAATTAAAGTTATATTGTATGAGATATAATATAGTTTAAATTGATATCACAATGGAGTTATTCTACGTGAGAGGGAGGGAGGAAGTTATTTGATAACTTTCCCCTCCATCTCTCTTAATTTTTGGTTCAGATATAAAATACAGGAGTGATCTCTCTTCTCTGCTTGACGATCTCTCTGTTCCAAAAAGAAGAAAAGAAATCTCTCTAAAAAATTTCTCTTTTTACCAAATCAAATCACAGAAGCTCACAACTCTCTATTTATTTCATCTTGAGGATAACGAGGAAAACTTCGTGGTATTCTTGGGAAGTTCAAGAATTCTTGGGAGATCCTACAAAGGTTAGTTTTTCTTCTTTTTTTTTTCTTTTCCTCCTTAGAAGCATGTTTCAGTGTTTTCTCTGAATTTTGTATGTGTTTCAAATGAATTCCTTTTGCATGGCATTCACACGCTTTCGTTATGGGAATTTCATTCCTTTATATTTCACATAGTGGGTTTTTCGATTTGTTGTCTTTTCCCAGTTTGAAATTTTTCCACATTCATTCTTATGTTTTTAGTTTTATTATTTTCTATTAATTTATCTAATAATTTTTTGTTTATTTCTTGTAGTAGAAGTAAGAGTTTTTTTTCAACACCATTTGGATCAAGAATTAACCTAATGTTGACTAGACGTTATACATTAGAATTTCACTATAAATACATCATTATGACTTGGTGATAACGTGTATAAATATCCATTATTATATCTCCTTTCATTGGAATAATGAGTCCAAAACACATAAGAAGTGGATCAAAATGCATAACTTATATTGTAAATTCATAAGTATTTAGAAATAAATCATACATAAGTATCATGCCTATTTTACGTGATTACAATGTCTAAACGTTGGATAAGTAGGCAGGAAGAAGCTGGTGAATCGCAAAAGACATCTCGTGCAAAGGCCATGTGATGGAGACTCACCTAGCGAATAACATTTTCAGGCGAGGAACCACACCATCATGCGAGGAAGGCTCACTAGAGGACAAGAATGGTAGTTGGAGTTGATATGACTTCATAAGGCTGCAATCGACACTGACAATCTCAGAAGAACAGAAATTTCTTGCTGAAAGCTGCCTATGAAAAGACTTCATACCCACTAAGAGCAAGGGGCTTGCATGGGCCAGCTGAATGCCCGTATGGGACAAAGGCCTGAATGGGTCAATCCCTAGAGAGAGAGTGGGTCAATCCCTAAATCATTTTGTTTGATTATGGTTCTTTGATTGCTTGTTTTTGCTGAATTGATTAGATTATTTTAATGGATTAAGACAAAGATAACTAATACGATTAATTGATTGTTTCAGCATGTCTTCAAATTTTCAACTGCTTAAAAATGAAAAATTAACCGATAAAAATTATACGATGTGGAAGTCAAACCTGAATAAGAATCTGGTTAATAATGATATGCGCTTCCTCTTAATGGAGGAATGTCCTCCTTTCCCTGCTTGAAATGCATCTCAAAATGTCAGGGATGCATATAATTGTTGGAGAAAGGCTAATGACAAGACCCGTGTCTATCTCTTGTCTAGTATGTCTGACATACTAAGCAAAAAATACGAGACCATGATCATTGCACGTCAGATCATTGACTATCTCTAAGAGATGTTTGAGAAGAATAAAAAAGAAGGTAAATATGATTTACTTGTCTTAGAAACGTGTTTACTGGAAAATGACCAAAATGCTTGGATACTTGTGGTAAATATGATCCAGGAGCCACTAAGCCATGTTTGCTCTTCTTTAAAGGAAATTAGTTCCTTTAAGCAACTTGAGGAGGATGAGATGACTCTCAAGGTTGAAATAGAAGATGTCATTTCAACTCGTGTAGTGGGAGATGTTAAGTTGTTTTTCAGAAATAGATTCTTATTTTTTAGAAAACTTGAACATAGTTCCTAAGATTAAGAGGAACTTAATTTCTATTTCTTTGCTTATTGAACAATTGTACTCGATAAGTTTTTCTTTAAATGAAGCGTTCATTTTAAAGAATAGTACACATATTTGTTCGGCTAAGTTTAAAAACAACTTGTATGTATTAAGACCTAATGAAGCAAAAGCGTTTTTAAATCATGAGATATTTAAAACCACTAATACTCAAAATAAAAGGCAAAGAATTTCTCCAAATAACAATACCTTTCTTTGGCATTGAAGATTAGGTGACATAAATCTCTATAAGATCGAGAGATTGGCAAAGAATGAACTTCTAAATGAGTTAGAAGATGATTCGTCACCTCCATGTGAATCTTAATTATAAAAAAAAGGACTAAAAGACCTTTTACTGGAAAAGGTTATAGAGCCAAAGAGTCTCTAGAACTTATACATTCAGACCTCTGTGGTCCGATGAATGTAAAAGTTAGAGGAGGTTTTGAATACTTCATCTCTTT
>JBBPDI010098963.1:0-10936 GCA_037974545.1 Cucumis variabilis | reverse complement strand
CAATTGTGTGAATAAGAGAACAATCTTCTTCTCTTGTTTCTTGATTTGTATTCTGAGGGCCTATTACGTTTCCAACAGTATAAACCTCCCATTAGCAAAAGAAGAATCAATTGGGTCGCATTTTTTTATGAAGGACTTGATTTTTTTCATACTATTTCTAGTCAGGTTATTTGTGGATGTTTCATTAGTCCATATAACCACATTGAAGTCTCCATCAATTAGTCAATTGTGAGCACAAGCATTTATTAAATTACAAAGTTCATCCAAAAACTCGCTTTTATTTATTCATTTGGCAAGCCAATAAACCGATAAGATCTACCAACTGTACGTACGTATCATTGGATTAAATTTGAGTAGTAATGGAGAAGTTTCCTTCAATGTAGTTTCTGATTAAGTGTTTAAGGTCATCTCACATCAGAAAAATACCCTCGGATTTACCTTTAGCTTTTATATAAAGCCTTTAGATGTTGATGGAGCTTGATATAGATTTGATCAATGTTTTATTTATAGAGTGTAATTTAGTTTCAATTAATAACACAAAGTCAAGGATATATAAGAGGAAATTTCCTGTATTATTTGATCTCTTTTAGAGGGAGAGCCTAACCCTTTTACATTGCAGGTGATTGCTTTCATGGAGTACAATTAAACCTAGATGGCTCAATGCCAATGTTTCCCTTGTTATCGCCTTGTGAATTAGCACCTGATGTACTTGGAGCCATGACGAATGGTGCTAATTTCATATTGCTTTCCTACAACCACTTCACAAGATGCTACTTGAAAGTCTCTTCCTTTGATTTTTTATTCCTATTCCAGTTGTCCTCTCTTTGGTCTTGTTCCTCACAGGTTAGCAAAGGCCCAAGCTATCACAAATGATCTCCGATTAAGTTGGGAGATTGCTACAATGGAGTGGCCATGTGGGTGCCTAGGCTTGATATATAATCCATACTCATATCATGCGAGAGATGAGATATATTGCCAAGGTCCATGAACAAGATGATTCATTGTTTGCGTTTCTCCGGAGTTGTTTCATAGACATGGACCTTCACTACATGAATTTTGACAATTTTCGAAGGTAAGAACCTTTGAAAAACATTTAATAGTCCTTCGGTATATGTTTTTTCGAAGGTTATTTCAACCCTTGAAATGTGTCAAAATAGATCCCCTTGAAAAAATCTAAAAATTTTTTCGAAGGTTTATTAACCTTTGAAAATTACTAAAACAATTTAAACATGATTAAAGATACCATATAACCCTTATTTTGTAAGTTTTAGGACCACATGCACAATATATTATATAATAATTAAACACGGAGATTCTAAAGAGAAAAGATAACAAAAGCAAAAGCAAAAAAAGCAAAACCTACAGTAAAAGCTAGAAGAAAAAGCAAAAGCAAACAACACATAAAATATTTTTATTGTCGTTCTTCATAAAACATAAAACCTTAAAATAAAAACTTAAACATAAAATAAACCAAGTCGTTCTTCACCTAAAAACCTTATTGTTCATCTAGCTTGGGATTACATCTTTCTCTCTTCATCTAAATTTCTTTATTGTCATCTTCTTCACCATCTTCTTGACAACCTTCTATGATCAAAGGGACATTGTAATAATCTCTTGGATCAACTTTCAACATAAAATGCCAAATTGAGTTTCTTCTATCTTCAAGGTAAATAACTTGTTGAGATTGACATGCTAATACAAATGGCTCATTTATAGCCAATGTGTATGTCACATTCACACTAGTTAGTCCATGATCATCGCTTATAATTCCTTTTCCAAGACTATTGATATTCCACCATTTATATTTAAACATAACAACTCTATTTCCACCCATATATTGCAATTCAATAATATCTTGCAATACACCAAAGTACTTTTTATCATCAGTTCCTCTCACAACCACCCCACTATTTTGTGTTTCTCTTAAATCATCAACATCCTTGATACGAAATCTAAATCAGTTAACAATATATCCCTTGTAGCATGTTACTTCTTGTGATGGACCTCGAGACAAATCTAATAACTGTTTGTAAACTTCATTGCTTCCATCAATATATAATTTAGTAACCTACATAGAAAATACTATCATATTTAAAAATAAGAAATTGTATAGGAAAATAAATATCATAGCTATTGTTTTTTCTCACTTACATAATTTTCAAACCACCCTACAAACTCATTATCATACTTTCTTTGTCTGCTTCTGGGATCAAGATGTTGGAATCCTCATATGTGCTCACTGAAAAAAGTTAAAAGGTTACTTTAGATTCTATATTGAATTTTTTAAAATTGAGAAAACTTTTACATACCTGATATATGGAAAGACATCACCACAGTTCTTTAAAATATAGAGATGGGCTTGTCTCCACTCTTCTATTGTTAGCCTTCTTGTTTGAAGGATCTACTTAACCTTTGAAGAAGGTCATATCTTTTTCGAAGGTTTCATTTTAACCTTTGAAAAAAAGTAAGATTTTTTTCGAGGGTTTTATTTAACCTTTAAAAAAAGTATATAATTTTTAAATAATTTTTTAGAACCTTTGATAAAAATTATGGGTCTTTTAAAAAATATAGGAAATCGATAAAATATTTACATTGTACAGATCATTTTCGAAAACGAAATTTATGAAGAGTTCCTGAAATTACATATTCAAATATTATTATCAGAGTAAATATTATCGAAAGTATTTTCAACACCTCAATAAAATGTATATCTTCTTTTATTTTTCAAAACCTCTAATAAATGTAGTTTTTTTTTCAAAGGTTATTTATTAACCTCTAATAAATGTAATTATCTTTTTCGAGGGTTTTATTTAACCTTTGAAAAAAGTAATATTATTTTTGAAATATATTAACGACCCAACTTATTAGAACATTTAGGGCTATTTAAGTATATTCACTTCAACATTTAAATAAATAATCCAAATGTTTTTCAAAAGTTATTAATATTTGTTTAATAAAAAGTATAGTTTTTTCAAAGGTTGTTAATATTTTAACGACCCAACTTTTTAAACTAAGTCAAAGTCATTAATTTCAAACAATGTCCTTAATTTACACAAAAACACCAAGTTAAATTAAAATCCAACTCTCAAAGAAAACAAAATTCAAGTTCGGGCCCTGTTTAAAATAACCAAATTTTCAAAGTAAAGCTTGCAAAACATCAGTTCATGAACTCAGTTAAACCACAAAAATTTCTAAAACAGTCTCAAGTACTAAAACGAAATAAGAAAACAAAACATTAAGCGGAAGCAGTTGAGGACATCCCCTATGACAATCACGCCTCCTTCTTGTCCCTCGCCGGTCTGCCTCCCTTGTTACCTTTTCCTGAAAAAGTTAAACATAAAAGGGTGAGTATAACATACTCAGTACGAGACCTACTACTGGTTCCGTTAGGGAAAAAATTAAACTATTAACTTCCTAATAGGGTACCCTGCACAATCACAATCTTGTGATCCCGTAGGATACACATAATCAGTCTAATCCCCGAAGGACACATAAATCAGTTTAGTGTTCTACAGAAACACATATCAGTCTAATGCTCCCGTAGGATGCACATAAAGTGGTGATCCCGTAGGACATCTGCAAGGTAACTACCCAATAGGAAACTAACAATTTTCCCTCAGTCAATTTTAAACATCTCAATAGTCATTCATGGTTCAGTCAAATATTCTCAGCACATAAGCCCTTCAGTTAACCCCTAACGATCATCTTATTATAATTTAGCCCAAAGTTGGTCAGTAACATATCAATACATCAGTCAACAAACTAAATAATCATAACATCCCCTCAGTCCACAAGAAAACAACCATAATTTAGCATATCAGACATCCAGTCTCAACAACAATCCTCCAATTTAATCCACACTCTATGTAAGCAACATCTACGAGTTTCAGTCATTTCAACATCCACATGTATATATATGTATCAAGTCAATCACAATATGCACTCGACACCAAGACTACATCAATCCCTACATATATATATGTATTTTTCCCAATCAAATGCAGCATACATTAACTCTCAAATGTACTTCGACATACATATATGTCATATCTGACATTCATATTCAGTTTAAAGACAACTTACTGTCAACATATTTTATCTTTATAGGTGAGTCCAGTAGAAAGTCTCTTACCTCAAGGTTATTCAAATTTCTCGAACAAACTATATCCAACAAAAGAACTTAATCATAAGGATACGAATCTCAATTAAATTCACGATACATACTCCCACTTAATTTCCTCAATGTAAATTCTTGCTTACCAAGGTATTGGCGATCCGAACTCCAACAATCTACAATTTGGTTGTGAATTTGAAGGACCTAACGCTACTTTCAACACCTTCAAGAGTCCATTCACAATTAACTAATTATTCCAACCATAACACTTGGTATAATTTGAAACAACTATAACCCACAACTAAAATTTTTACCAACAGAAACCAATAGGAACCGAAACGGTGCGGCGTGGACCATAATGCGGCATGGCAAGTGGCTCAGGTCTTGAACGACTGCCACTTCCACCGAGCAACGAAGTTGGCGAGGGAACAGAGGGGTTTGCCGGCGTCCTTGTTCACCCAAAGTGGAGGCTCGAGCAGACGATGGCGCGACGAACGTAGCGAGTGGCTACGACGAACGGAAAAACGAAAGGGAGAGGCAAGGCAGTCATCGTGGGGGGCTTTGTCGAAACGGAAGGGAGAAAGGAGGGTACGAGGTGCGGCGGCTAGTTAGGGCAGAACAAAAGAAAAGAGAAAAGGAAGAAGAAGGAGACGGGGGGGACGCGTGAGAGGGAAGAGAGAAAGAGAGAAATTTTTTCTTTTCTTTTCTTTTCTTAAATATAATAATAATAATTATTAAAAATTATAATAATAACTATTATCATTTCTTATATTTTTAAATCCTTATTTCTTTTCTTTCCCAACAACTCTAAATATAAAAAACACCCTTAAACTTATAACCTTTAAATAAGGAGGATTTGAGAGAATTAAATTAAAAAAATAAAATACGTTACCTTAAAATTTGAGAGTGTTACATTATGTATGCTATATAATTCATTGAATGAACATGATAATACTTTTTAAAGTCTCAAATGAGATTTTATCAAAGTATAAAAATTCTGACCATCTTAGATTAAAAATTACAACACATCTAAATTGAATATGTGTTGCATCATTCTCATTTAATAAAATTGAAAGTTTAGGATGGTAATTGATACAACCTAACTAGTTATGAGTAATTTTTTATACTTTCTCGAGAAATACAACTTTTTTCATTAGTTTTATCCATTATATTTGTGTAAAAGGATTACGACAATTTGCATTCTCGGTACAAACATTGAGTGATACAAGACAAACCGTCTCATTTACAGCCACAAATGAGTGAGACATACGTAGTCATGTCTGCAACTGTGAAATGACTACATGTGTCTTGCCCCTTTGTGGATATAGACAGAGAGGTATGCCTTGTATCTCTAAGTGTTTTTTTATCGACAATGCAAATTGTCGTAATCCTTTTATGCAAATGTATTGGATGAGGCTAATGGAAGAAGTTGTATTTTTTTGAGGAAGTATCAAAATTTTCCCATAACTTGTTAAGTTTGTATCAATTGTCACTCTAAACTTTCAATTTGATTAAATGACAACTGTGCAACACATATTCAATTTAGATGACTATTGTAATCTTTAACCTAGGATGTTCGGCAACTTTTATACTTTGATAAAATCTCATTTGAGACTTAATTAATAAAGTATTATTATGCTCATTCAATGAGTTATATAAGGTACATAAGATACAAATTTGATAAATTTTCAAATAAGACAGTATTAGAGCTAAAATTTTGTTAAAATTTGTGAGTTTTAACAAAGGTATTCAATGATTAATTTGTGTAAAACTTAAAATTGTGCATAACTTTATATCATCGATAGAAGTGTACATAAGTCGGGTTGGGTCGAGTTAGGGAAAAATTATGAACTCAAACTATTTTGGTTCATAAAAAAGATAGTTCAATATGCAAGAGTCAACCCAATCCAAAAAATTTGGGTTAGGTTAGCATGTTGGTTTTCTTTTTCTTTTTATCTCTCCAAAATTTATACATTCAATTATACATTAAAGATGCAGTACGACATATATTATACATTCAATTGCAAGTATACAATTTCTATTCAAGAGAAAGTTTACTTTTAAGTTTTAGGTTATAATATATATTAGGAACAATAAGGAATATAGCAACAATTTTAGGGGTCATTTTGAAAAATAACAAAACCACTTTTTTTTTTTATTTTTAGCAAATGACATTTTTTGCACGTGCATAATATTTTATAAAATACCAAAATACCCACGTTTCCCACTATAATTATTTCGTCTCTACATCGTAATTAATTTGTATTATCTATTTATGAGTCTTTAATTATTTTTCTTAAAGATATAGCAACTCATATCATAACTTATTCCTAATATCTCAGATCTCAACTTCTTCCTAATATCTCGGGTCTCAACTTCTTTCTAATATTTCGGGTCTCAACTTTATTCAATCTTACTAATTTCAAAATAACCAAATTAAAATTGAATTTCAAAATAACGTTAAATACTTTTCAAATTAACAAAATTATTAATTGTTTTTCAAAATTGCAAAATTTCAACAATAGATTTCATTAAATTTCAAAATAACAAAATTATTAACTTTCAATTATGGTAGAATCTCAAGAATAAAATTTGTATCAAAGTAACATTAATTGAATTTCAAAACAATAATTGTTATTTTTCAAAATGGGAGAATCTAACTTGTTTGAATATTTTAAAATAACTTATTGATTATTTTTAAATTGGAATCTCAACTATTGAATATATTTTAAAATAATCTTAATTAAAATTTAAATTAAAAATTATTATTTTTCAACATAAGATTAAATGTTTGAATATCAAGATAACCAAATTATTAATTATTTTAAAATTTGAAGAATCTCAACGATTAATTTTATTTTAAAATAACCTTAATTGAATTTCAAATTTTTAAAATTATTATTTTTTCGAATCGGAGAATCTCAACTATTCATTTTAAAAACCAATACCTTTAATTGTTATAATTTTGAAATAATCAAATTATTGTTTTGAATTTGGGAGAATCTCATCCATTGAATTTTTTAAAAAATAACGTTTTAATCTCAACCCTTAAATAATGTTGATATTTATTATCTTGATTATATATATACTTTAAATTTTATTTCCTTAAATATTTGCAATAATAGTTACACTGTAATTATCGTAAAATAATGTGTTGTGTGTTTTGAAGTAATTTCTTCGTGGTGTTCTGACTATTGATCAATCTTTTCCTTTTCTTTTTGTTCTTTGTTTTTTGTATCATCTTCAGTATATTCTACCTTGTTACTATGATCCTAATTGCATGTAAAGTATATTATGCTAAAAAAATATAAGCTTTTTGATTAAAGTCCTCAAGGTATAATTACAACATAATAATGAATTTTAGTACTTTATTTTTTTCATCCAGAACTTATTTTCTCTTTCTTTTAATTTCTTGTTATTGCTTAATACTATGTAAAACAATGTATATATATTATACTATATAGTGTATTATTTTTTGGGTGATAAATGTGATTTGATTTGAATTCATCAGTTGTTTACCTTCATCTTCGGTTTTTTTGTTGTTACAGTCATACAACCTATTACTTTAGATCTTTCTCTCTTCTTCGTCTTTTTCTCTTCTTCATTCCATAAATTTAGTTCATTTTATTTTTAAATAATACAAATTATTTTTAAAAATGGGATCAAAATCTTTGTCCAACAAAATAGACTAAATTAAGTTATTATTTTTCAAATGAAATATCCCATAAATCTAGTTAATTTAATTTGTATTAAAGTTCAAATTATTAAAAAAGAAACAAAATCTTTTTTATTAATGGAGAATGTGAATGCACACAAGATGAGGAATGTGAACAACATAAGAGATGAGGAATGTGAACAACATAAGAATTTGAGTATAGGAGATGAGAAATTTGAGGCTGAAGAAGATGAAGAAGTCGGCGGTTGTCGAAGTAGTTTGTCGGGTCTCCACTGTCGAATGCCCATCGATGATGATCCAAACTTGTAGAGTTGATGGGTTACCTTTCCTCCTTAGATCCCTGCTATTCCATCTCCATTTTATTTAGACAGGAAAAGGGAAAAAGGAAAAAGAAGAAAGGATGTAGACAAAAAAAAAAATAAGAAAACAGAAGAAGGAAGATAGAAGAAGAGGAAAAATAATACGAAATCAATAATTTTCTAAAATTAGGGAGAAATGGTTGTTGAAATTGAAAGAAGAAAGGGTTATGAAAGGGTGTTATTCATGTATGTAAGAGTATTATTCGTGTTTCTAAATTCTTATTTTTTCTTATTTTTTTCCGATTTGCCATTTAAAAAAAATTATTTTACTATTTTTCAAAAATACAATTTCAGAATGGTATGATTGGTGTTTCCAGATTCTTATTATATATATAATTGGGTTGGGTTGGGTCAACCCGACCTCTTACTTGCACAACCCAACTTAACTTGTTTATTCTTCAATTTTCTAACTCAACCTTTATCATTTCTTTCTTCGAACTCAAGAAATCAAGACTTTCTTGACGCCGAAAAGGGCATTGACAATAATTACATTGTGAATGTTCGACATATGCTGACACCACTAGGAAAGCATCGACGACGAGATCCATTTCCAGCATTGGCAGTGCACTACCAATCATCGACGTCAACATCACTCATAATATCATAAACACAATTTCAACACACAAAAACACAAGATAACAATGTGGTGAGAGTTCTTGGTTAATTAAACATGTTTATATGAATGGTGAATAATAAACAAAGAGGAGAATGAAAAAAGGGAAAGAAAGAGTCACGAAAAAAATAAAAGATAAGTATATATATATAGAAAAACCATTGACCCGACCAACCCAGATTACCAAAACCTTGACATAAGTGTTGGATTGGGTTAGAAAATTAGATATCTAATATATATATCCATCGTGTATATAATGTATATAGTAAATAATATATCTATGTATATATAATATATAAGTTTTTGGACCGTTTCGAAAATGGAATTTGCCAGATATTCGGATTCTAAGATTGTCATAAAAGAAGTTTGAGTCTTATTGTGGTAAGATCAAGTGTGGTAATGTATCGGTCTTGATAGGGTAATTTAAGAATTTTGAGAATTTGGTTTGGTAATGGCTTAAGCATATGTAGTGGGAGGAGTGGATGACTCCTCTATTTTGATTGTAGAGGGGTTGATTATTAAGGCAGAAGGCTTTGAAGGGATAGAAGATCCCAAAATTTGAAACATGTTAGATAATGGTAATTGTTGAGGTTTTTTTCCCTTTTGATCTTCCATTGATTGTGAGAATTCTACTTGAGTAAATTGATATGCTTGTGAATAAGAAGCTTTAGTTTGAGGGAGAGTAGCTTGCTACTTTTTCTCATTCTCATTTTTTTTTTCTTTTCTCCTTTCATTGCTCTCTATTTTCTTTTTCACTTTCTTTCTCTCATTTGCCTTGTAGGAATTCCCTTGTGAGATAATCAGGAAGAGAATTGGCAATGCCTTTTATAGCTTCAATTTTGAAATCAAAGCAAGAGAGTATTGCTTGCCATCTAACAAAAATTTGTTTAAAAACCAAATTTTTAACATCCTTTTGTAAAACATCTATTGTTGCTTTGCAATCAACACGTATTAAAAAGCTTTTATTTATCAAATCACTTTGAAATTTGTTTGTGCATAAAATAATTGATAAAATTTCTTTTTTAACAGTTGAATAATTCTTTTGGGCTCCTAGCCAGATACTCGAATGATATCTAACTAATTGGTCTTGACCATTGATGGATTTTTTTAGAATGCCACCATATCCTATATCTGATGCATCTGTTTCTACAATAAGTGATGCATGTGGATTGATAATGGATAAACAAGGAAGACTTTTGACAAGGCTTTTTATGGTTTTGACAATGCATATATGCTCATGAGTCCATGGAGGAGATGTTTTTCTAAGTCGTTGATATAGTGGTTCACAAGTTTGTCTTAGATTTGGAACAAAATCTGAAATGTAATTTAAACATCCTAAAAATCTTTGCAATTGATTTTTATTAGTGATTTTATTAAGGAATTTGTTAGCGAATTCGATTGATCTTTTAATTGGTTTTATTTTTCCTTGGAAGATGTCGTAGCCTAAAAATCTAATTTTTTGCTGAAATAATTTTATTTTAGGTAAAGAGACTACTAAACCATTTTGTTTAATTATTTTTTGAAAAATTCTTAAATGTTTAAAGTGTTGTTCTATGGACTCAGAAAATATTAAGACATCGTCAATGTAAACAATTGTAAAATCTTGGTATGGATTAAAGATATCATCCATTATATTTTGGAATTCAGAGGGGGCATTTTATAGAACATTCCATTCATACTGTCCGAATGGAACATTAAATGTTGTTTTATATTTATCATTCTCAGCAACTTGAATTCGCCAAAATCCAGATTTCATGTCAAATTTTGAGAAAACTAGAGCATTTTGTATTTGATTTATTAAGTTCTTTTTATTTGATATAGGATAACGGATCCATTCTAATACAGAATTTAGAGGTTTATAGTTGATTACAAGGCGAGGTACTCCTCGTTCTATTTCGACTTGATTATTGACATAAAAAGCGGCGCAACTCCTAGGTGCTTTACTTGATCTTATAAGACGTTTTTCTAGCAGTTCTTGGATTTTCTCGTGACAATATTGTAATATCTCAGCATTCATTTGTATGGGTATAGCCTTAGTGAAATTTTTTTACTCATGAAAGTTTTTTATATAAGGTAAATTAACAATATATTGTTTCTGTTCCCAAAAGGCATTGGGAATAGAGGCACAAATATCCTTTTCAATTAATTCTTTAAATTGATTAATTTGATTTTGA
>JBBPDI010098953.1:0-10936 GCA_037974545.1 Cucumis variabilis | reverse complement strand
CATAAAATGTCGACAAAGGATACTTCTGACGTCCAGCCCATGCATTGGCAATAGGGTATTTCCAACGTCCCTCTTTGCATTGGTAATACATGGATCCTCGATGTGGCGTTGGAAGACATTTGCCTGACGCGACGTCGGAATAGGTACTCATGCCTGAAGTACAAAACACGTTAGGAAAAATATCTTATAATATTTTTTAAAAATTATTTTATATATATATATATTTTTTAAGATAATCTATTGGGTTTCCATTCAATTTAAATTAAAAAAAAAACTAACGTAAAATTAATAAAAAATTATTAAAATATCAAATCGTCTTTATATTATAATTAAATCCAAAATTTAAAAATTACAAATCTGTAAGATCAAAAATTACATGAAAAAAAAAAGCTAATTCTTCTCATCACCGTGGACTCCATATTCCCACTGGCTCCCAACCTACAATGACATGAAAGTAAATTTAGATATATCACCCATAACAAATTAAACAACTTAAAAGTTGAAAAATACTTATTGCAAGTTTTCAATGTCCTCTCTCTGCCCGACTTATTTTCTCACTCATCTTCCTCATTTCTTCCATTTGTGGGGCATTTTATTCCATATGTCGAATATTTTCTTCTATTTTTCGGATATGCAACTTTCACGTTCTTCATTATTTTTCAATTAATTGTTGAGCGTTTTCAAGGCAAGCTTTTAGTTTGCTAACCTCCCTAGCATGCATCTCTTGCTCATATGATGAAGACGAAGAACTGCCAGCAGTCTTTTATACTACAAGAAATATCAGTTACGATAGCATCGAAAAAATGCTATCGTTGATTTTCGATAGTGTTTTTGAAATATTGTCGTAGCCGATATTATTGAAAGTCCATGACTTTTCATAGCATTTTTACAACGCTATGCACAACACTATAATATTTTCCTAGTGATAGCCCATACATCTATTAATGCTTTTTATAACGTGAAAAAAAATGCTATTGAAACATTTTGATACCGTTTATTATTGCATTGGCAAGTCGTTATCAAAATGTTTCAATAGCGTTTTCACTAACAATGGAAAGATGCTATAAAAGACATTTTATAGTGTTGTCTGTAGCGTTCGAAAAGTGTTATGAAAACGTTTCAATAGCTATTTTGATAACATTGGAAAAAAGCTACTAAAAATCGAAGAGCGTTTTTTTATTGCATTAGAAAAGCGCTATAAAAATGTTTTAATAGTGTTTTTAATAACTTGGAAAAACACTATAAAAGCCTTTTTGTAGCATTTTTTATCACGTTCAGAAAATATTATCAAAATCATTCAATAGCTATTTTAATAACATTGAAAAAATGGTATACAATATTTTTTTGAAGCGTTTTATAAATGCTAGCTTTTTAATAGCGGTATTCATAGAGCCATTAATAACAATATAAAATGTTGATATATTATAGTTTTAATTCATGGTTATGAAAATGTTTCATGGTATTACAAAACTACCATAAAATTTTATTATAACAATAAAAAGTTGTTTAAATAATTAGATATGTTATTGAAAGTTTCTTATTTTTATTAGCATAATTCATCTTAATGGAAACAAATTGTAAATACCCCATTTTCACACACAAACTTTATTGATGATGGACCTCTATAGATTTTTTTTTTTTAATAATACAAACATATAACTATAATTGATCTAATAGCAAAACTATCCAATATTATTATCGTAAATCAAATTATAATCATATAGATAATTATAGATTAAGTCATAATTTGCCATAGTAGAAAGTTATAATTCACATTCATCAAAATCTACATTCATAATTATAACCAAAATATTCAAATTTATAACATAAAAAAACAGCATTATATTCATTCAAGGTTTGAAATAATCATCAATGCTTATAAGTTCCAACAAAGTCCTTAACTATTAGAATAAGTAAATTCTTAATTCAAATAAAATGACATCATATATATAATCCAAAAATTTTGATATGATAAAAAAATGTTCAAATTGTAGCAATACCAAAATAATCCCACATATGTGTTGTTCCAATGTTTTCTCCACACATCAATCACCTAACAAAAAAAGAAATATATCATTATCTAACTCTAACAATAAATTAGTTAAAGAACTAAATAAATAACTAATTCACAAAGTAAATAAAATTTCTTACATTGTTTGACTTTATTCATTGACCATGCTATAGTAGTGCCCAAAACATTCTCAATAACAATAATGTCAGAAGTAGGCCTCCATAAGAAGGAATTTGGTGTTTTCACTATATCAACCCACACACGAACTGCGATGGACCCAAAAGGTACATGGTGGACAAGAATTGATGGATCATTGGAGGACTATCTACCTTCAAACTTTTCCTGAACCAATCCAATCTAGTATTATATAAGGTTGATTTGAAATTTCTATTAATTTAATACTTTTTAAACTAATAGAATCTTATGATTCTCTCCTACTCTCTTTCCTACTTCATGAAGGAAAGAGAGTTATAATTAACCAAAAGAAAAACAAATAATTTTGCTCTTCTGCAAAAGAGTTTCTCTAAAAAATCTCTAAACTTTTTCCCATCTCCCACAAACCAATCTCATCCCATAGGATAGGAAGGTCTTTGACAGGTGGTTTCCCAATTTCTTAATTATTTTTGCCAATGTACGGTATTTTGAAATTTTCAAATTAAATTAAGGAATGGTTTTATAAAATCTTTAGCTGTTATAGGGCTTTTATCCCTTTAGTGGCTACATAGATAACTATTATGGATGACTAAGATATGTTATGATTGAAATATGTTATGAATGAGACATGTTATGATTTAGATATGTTATGATTGAAATGTGTATGACTTATATATGATATTTATGATATGCTATACATATAGGCTATGGTGTTCTGTTAGCTTTATCTATTAGAGTTGTACCCATATGTGTGTCCCTCGGGATTACCAATCATTTATGCCTATGTGAATAACTTTTATGAGTGATTCGACAGGATCACTTTTAGCCCGATTCTCTTAGGCGTTCCTTCGAGTCACTAAAGACTAGTTTATGTAATGTGTTCCTTCGAGATCACCGATGAGTAGATGTGTTCTTTTGGGATCCCTAGATAGCGTGCATTCGGGGGCATGATAGTTATGGGGTACCTTCTTACAGGATCCTAACGGGAAGTTAACAGACACCTAACAGGACTACTAGTGGGTCCCTTACTGAGTATATGTTTATACTCACTCTTTCTATGTTTAATTTTTTAGGCAAATACATAGATAAAGGAAAGCTAGCGAATGACACGAAGTGATCGTGGTTCGCTATAGGAAAAAGTTTATGATTTCTTCTGCATTTATATTTACAGTATTTTATTTAAAATTTCACAACTCATGAGAACTCTTAAAATATTTTCTTATTATTTTAAATACGACCCAAACTAGTATTTGATATTTTATTTTTATTTTTACATTATTTGTTTATGATATATAATTAAGTATTCGAGGTTTTTATTCAAAGGTTTAGTATTTTCTTTTATTTATTTATTTTCTTTTTAGAAAATATTTATTTAAATTAGTAGTAATGACCTTAGCTTAGTATACAAATACATAGACACACACATATATATATACACACACACACAAATACATACATACATACATACATACATACATACATACATACATACATACATATATATATATACCCTTAATAACACATACCTTTTAATTTTGCGTTTTGCCTCATCCCACCGTAATTCGTTCGACGCACTCAATTGGCAACCTCTTCAGGTTTGCAATCTAGCAACCTTACATTTTGACACTCACGTTTGCAATCTGACACTTACGTTCGACGTTTCGACCCTCTTTCTCCACTTTCAAACTCATATGTGGTTGAAGGCGATAAAGCCCAGAAGGGAGGAGCTTCATCATTGAGCTTCCTCTCTTTTTCAATAATGGCTTTCTCACTCTCTCTTCTTATTGCTCTTCCTACACTTCCCAATTGCTTCACAGCCCTAATTCTCTATTTCCACCATTTCTTTCCTCTACTTTCTATCCATTCACCGTCTTGAACCGCTCAACACTTCACTGAGCATCGACGAAAAAGAACTCTGATTCAGTTCCTATAGGAACAATGTATATAAAACCCTTAATAACACACATGCCTTTTCATTTTGCCTTTTGCTCCATCCTACTGCAATTCGTTCGACGCACTCAATTAGCAACCCCTTCACATTTACAATCTGGCAACCTCACATTTCTGCACTCACGTTTGACGTTTCGACCCTCTTTTTCCACTTGCAAACTTAGGTGTCGTTGAAGGCGATAAAGCCCAGAAGGGTTATTTACAGTCATTACACTAACCAGTCTAAACCCTAAACCCTAAACTCATTACACTAACCAGTCTAAACCCTAAACCCTACTTTTTGTCGTGAACAAAATCTGTGACAGTTATCTACAGTCATAGTATCATCTATCGTGAAAACTCCTTCCATGAAAGTTTTAAAAAACTGTCACAATAAGTTTTTTCATGACAAAAAATAAATGTCATTAATTACTATTTTATGACAACAAATAACTGTCATGTTTTATTTTATGACAAAAAATAACTGTCATCATTTGCATATAAACAACAGTTACAAAAATGTCACGAATTCGTTTATTATGTCAATTTTTATTTGTCAAGGATATGTCAATCGTGACAGTTTTTATAAAAATAAATATCATCTTTTTATAGTGATGACGGTTACAGAAATGTCACGAATTCGTATATTATGACATTTTTTTCTGTCAAGAATATGCCAATTGTGACAGTTTTTTTTTTTAAAGAAAATGTCATTGTTCCGTTATTGGTAAAAATTATAAAATATCACAAATTCGTATATTATAACATCTTTTTGTCGTATATTCCTCAATTACTACAGTTTTTTTTACAATAAAATAAATATGTTGTTTTTCTTGTAGCTCTGCTCTAACTAGTTTAATCACACAGTTATAAGAAATCACACCCATATGAAAATAAATAATCAACACTTTAATATATATACGTTATGATACACTTTGTAATATTCGTACATTAGGATTGACTAATAACCATTTTTTTGTTAAAGGTAATTAACATACAAAAAAGAATAAACATTGACATCTTTAGCTACCAACAAGCATAAAATAAGTGCATTGGAATCTAGATTTTGCTAACAATCATACAAAAAGTTTTATATCAATCAATTGCTCCAAGTTGGCTTCACTGCTCGGATGGATTCTTCCATACCTAGTAAGAAAACAAAATCTTATTTTAGAGTATGACTAAAGAACATTACCTAAAAGAAGATTCTAATTAAAGCTAATTAAGGTCCACCCGACTTAATAATTACTCAAAACTGAAGTAAAAGAGAATTTAGGATTTTAATGAAATACAACTATACATCAATTGTGCTAAATCAATTTAATTTGAGGGGAAAAGAACAAAGCGCATTACAAAATGTTATACCTCTTTGCTTATGATTTAGTTGATTCATTGTTGTCACTTGTCTTGAGTTCTATGGGGCATTACATAAGGCTTGAGCTGCAAACAAAGAACAAATTATATATTTATCCAAGATTCAATACTCTTGGCAAATCTAAGATGCAATTTGACAACACAAAATTGACATCCAATCGTTTTAAGTTGGATATTTATAGTTAATGTGATTATGTCAAACATGTTAAAATAACAAAATTAATGAAAGTTTGAAGAACTCTTAAACAAGCAGCCCACCATATTTATCCTAACATGACAGACTATATTATCAGCCAAGTTCCATAAAAAATAGTGCAACACAAGAAAGCTCTAATGGGTATACTCAACCAATGAATAATGCACATTGAAAAATACATGCAACATAAGAGAACAACAACCATAGCTTTAATTAGAACATTTTCAATCAAGTTTGAAACAATTTACAAGTAAATCAAAAACAAAAATAAATATTGTATGTGCTTAAAATAGTTTAATTTACTTTTTTTATGGATTAAGTTATATAATCAAAGATTTATAAGCTAAATTAATAGATAGACATGAGTTTCAAGCACTAATTCTTTTACACCATTAAATACACGTTCACCACAAAAATTCAAAATCCTCTCAATCCTACATTTACTTATAAAGCTCATAATCCAAACACTCTATTTATCATGAATGAAATATAAAGAACATTATAATGAGAAAACAAACGTTGATCAAAAGAAACTCAAATTATGGAACTAATCAGATGGATCATAGATATATTACAACTTCTTTACCTTTCTTGAAGACGAAAGTTGGAACCTGAGAATTATTGAAAGTGTAGAGATAAAAAGAGGAAGCAAGAAAAACATACCTTGGGAAAGGAAAGAAAGAAACCATGGAGTGAAGAAATAGGAAATGATGATAAATGAAAGAAACCTTGCAACCCTGGAGCCAGTTTATATCTGATTTCAACAATAGAGGAGGAACTTCAACTTAATATTCTTCACCAACTCGAGGAGAAATCTGTGGATCTGAAAATTCATCGCATATTTCAGAATTTTCCTGAAAAACCGACTGTTCGGGAGATCATCTTCATTGCCTTCAATATTTTGGTAATTTTCTTTGACCAAATCCATCTAAAAAAAAAAAAAAAATCAGTTCAGCATCATAATGTGCTATTTATAATCTTGTCACTCACAAATCTGTTTCAGCTCAAGATATTTTAACCAAGACTTATAAGATCCGAAAATTCTCGTAATGATCTTAGCTTTGCACTGTATTCCATTACTAAATTCTAGAAATCATCCAATGAAATTTCAAGATGACGAGAAAAACTAAAGCCCCTCCAGTATTAGTATCACAATAAAGTAAATTTTAAAAATAAAAAACTACACAACTTTTTAAAGCTTTAGCATCTCCCAGCCAAAAATGTCAATAATTGGTCAACAATGATAACAGAAAGATGAATCAATTATTCACAAAAACAACTAATATATCTAATAAATTCAAATTTAGCGCAACACAAGTTAAGGAACTAGTGGAGCAGATAATATTTCAGATAGAAAATGTAGAACTTCAATGAACAATAAATCAATATATTAAAATGGAGAGATGAGGTATCACCCAACCTCAGGTTAATAAACTAAAGGACTGCACAATTGGATTTAGTGTGAAGAATAGAGTAGCTACAAGACTTTCATCCAAGGATTGGAGAACCCAACTCCCACGAATCCTATTAAGGGAAAGTCCCAAAACTTAAAAAGAAAATTAAGCTGGGATCTTAAACACTCTCAATCTAAGCTTGTACAACAATAAGTCTCCCTACAACCAAGAATCTCGACAACACTTTCCAAATCCCCACAAAAATACTTATCAATTCCTATTCACGACTAAACGTGAGGAATGAACTGTGAAGAATATATTTGGTGCTAAGGTAGTAACATCACTTCTAGATAACAAATATAAAAAGTTGAAAAATAATATAATTAAAAAAATGACCAAGCTGCCAACCCAACCCAAATTTTTTGCGTTGGGTTGATTTGGGTTGACTTGACCCTTGAATATTGAACCGATAGACATCCTGGTCATTTTGGGTCGATCTATATTTTTCCTTCAACCTGGCTTATATACACCGCTACAAATTAAGACAAAAAAGAATGAATTAATTTGAATCGATGGTAGTTTCATCTTTTCCTTTTAGGCTTATTGACAATTTTCGACTGAATTTTTAAATTTTCTATTTTTGTAATTTAGAAAATGTAGTAACATAAACCTTATTATTATATTTTTTTTTTTGCTATTTTTTAAGCTTCCATTTATAAATATAATAAATAACAAAATTAACTAAAGTTGTGTAATAAATTTCCTAATAGACTACTAAGTTTTTCGTACAAAATTTTGTAGGGATCAAGAAAAATAAATCCATGGAAATTTGGCGGAGATTATTGGGTACCACCAACAACTATTGTCCATTAATCTCTTGAGAAATGAGAATTATATGTTAAAACTTTGAACTAAATAGTTAATTATCTACCGTAAATCTCATCGTTATTTTCTTATGAAAATATTAAACCATTTAAATAAGAAAAAAAATGTCTATTTTATTTATTTATTGTAATTTTGTATTCAATTTCATTTTTTATAATAACTAATATGTGATTTTTATATTTTAATAATCAAGTATTAATCTTGATGGGGCTTCCATTTTCAAATGAACTAATTAGTTAAATCATCTATTAGAAAAATGATGATTTCCCTCCACCCACATTTGCCTATTTGCCTATTTTAATTATTTTCAGTTTTAAATAATTGAGAAGTTTCATTTATTTCTTGTTGTACCGAGAAGTTTTATGTTAGGGAGAAAGGAATTAATTCCAATTTTAAATGTTTTAAATGTTTTTATTATCCTTTTGTGATGGAAAAGTTTGAAGGATTTTCTTTTTGAAGAATAGAGATGTTTATGTTAAGGAGGAAGAGTAAGATGGTTTCATTATTTTCGTGACCTGGAGTAGTTTATGTTGAAGGAGAAAAAAAACTCTTTAAATTTTGTAGACCCATTTAAATTTTTTCATCATCCATTTCTAAACCATTTAGTTTCCTTATCACATTTATTTCTCTCTTAACCAATATTTGTATTTCTTTTATATACGCATATATATCTTTTCTAGCTTACAACAATAAGTTATGGCAAATTTGATGTTCAACAATATTGTTTTTAGTTTAACTTTCGAGATATGTAAGGGTTGCAAAGAAAAAGTGAAACGTAGGAGTATAGCTTAATCTAGTATGCACGTTAAACCATAATAACTAAACAAAAATTTTGTTATCAAACATTTGGTGGGCGAATTATTAAAGAAGAAGCAATGAATTATTGAGGCAAGAAAAGTTGGGCAGAGTTTTTATTCTTTCCACTAAAACTCAGAACAAAGATCAACTTTGAAGCACATCCTAATAACTAAAATCTTGGAATCTTCTGTTTTCTTCTTCATGTATATATGAAGATCTAATGGTTAAATCATATATAAATTTAAATTTATTTTAGAGAGGTAGTCTTTGCTTTTCTTTTTTGTGTTACTATATTATGTTATTATTAAACGAATCTTTCTCTTCACTGTTACATTCTTTTTGCGAATTTTCCAATTTCTATTATATATATATATATACTTTTTGGGTGTTTTCTAAAGGTGGAAATAAGAACAATATTTTTTTATTTAATTACTGATAAATTTTTGTTTAATCAATAATTTGTTTTGAATTTATCATTATATTATTTAAAATTTAAAATGGTCTCTAGCAACCATATTTATTTATTTAAACACTTGATTTCTATATGAGGCTGTCTTTGTAACGATCTGAATTTTTTAAAATCAAGCTGAAGTCATTATTGATCTAATTATCTTAACTTTTCTAAAATCAATAGCAGAAGAATAAACCAAACAGTTCTCATATGCGAGTCATGGGTTCTTATTGTCACTTGCCAATTTGCCTCTTTCTTTACCTTTACAAGAAAAATTAAACATGAAAAGAGTGAGTATAAACAGTATACCCAGTAAAGGATACATTATTGGGTAGAGGTAAAATCGGATTGGGTTGGGAGACATTCTCAACCCAACCTTTTTTTTTTTTTTGGTTATTTGGGTTGGCAACCTGAATAACCAGAATTTAGTTTTCAACCCAACCCAACCCAACTCGTAAAATATGGGTTGGGTTGGGTTGTATATTTTTTTTTTCTTTTTCCATTTCTAGGTTCTAATGGTTAAAAGTTATATTTAAATTTCAAACATACATAATTCAAAATTTCATACAGTAAAATAAATTCAAAACTTGAAGCATTCATGAATTCAATGTTGCAAACACAAAAAAAGTTCAAAGTTCTTAAAATACACAAATAAATTCAAAGTTCTTAAAATACATAAATCCAAACATTACTCATAAATGTTCATAAAGTTCATTTTTAATAATAAAGGAATAATAAAGCTCAAGATATAGCTAAATATAAATTTGAAGTCCATTCAAGCATCTCAAGCACTTATATTTGTCCTATAAATTCAAAAAGCATACCAAGTAAGTAGTTTAAAGATATAAAATAAACAGAATGACGAAAATACAAGTATTCAACTTAGTAACTTACCATGAAAATTGTCAACCCATAGACCATGTTTGTGACGTGATGGAAGACTTGATACTATCTAAAAACACAAAATAAAATTATAAAGTGTAGTACAACTATATAAGGATACAATTTTTAATAAAAATAAAGTCAAAGACTTACCGTATGGTTCTCAACACATAGATCATGTTTGTGACGAGATGGAAGACTTGATACTATCAATTTTCAATAAACACGTTCTTAATTTTTCACAAATTTCCATTTCTTCAAGCTCTGGATCCAATAAGGTTGTTTTGCCACGGACCCAATTTTGTGTACAGATCAAAGCTTCCACTGTTAGGTGATAAGGAACTCCTAAAAGAATCCAAAATCCTTCCTCCAGTACTGAATGCAGATTCAGAAGCCACAATAAACACCAGAACGACAAAAATATATTGAGCAATATTTTATAGAATTTAGTATTTAACCCCGTTCAATTTCCACCAAAGTTAGAACATCAAACTGATCATTTAGCTACTCACAAGGGTCAGATAAATACTGATCAACATCATTCCTCAATTTTAAAGTATTTGTCCTTGTCTTCTTCTCTTATAGCGTGATAATACTTTACAACCCACGTCAGTTTCACCGTAGTTCTCGAACTCAGTAGTCTCAAACTATCACTTGATACTACTTGTTCACAAACAACATCTTGACCACTCAAATCATTACGAAAGACAGAGCCATCAACTTGTGGTTTGTAACAATTGTACAATTGCATCAAATAAGCTTCAATCTCATCAACAAGAACTTTATCCATAACATCATCATGTATACTTTCAAAGCAAAAGCCAACATAGTCCAATTTATATCGAGGGTCAAGCACCACAACT
>JBBPDI010098937.1:0-10941 GCA_037974545.1 Cucumis variabilis | reverse complement strand
CAAAATTACAAAATTCAATAAGATTGAATTAAAAATCAAACTCTTGATACAATTCATTGATGATTCTCACAAAAATTTCATGGAAATCAAAAGTAATCAAATCCTAATTGAAATGAAAAATCAAATTAATCAAATTCTCAAAAATTGGAAATTCCTAAGCCCAAGGCTGGGCGTGCGCGACTGAGGGGTTGACACGTGTCCCTCTTCTTTGATATTTTACCAAAATGCCCCTTTATGTTAAACTTGCCTGTTCTCCTTCGTTTGAACTTTGATTTAAGTGATTTTCGTGTCATTGGGTTCGTATTGAAGTCTACTTTCATATTGTGCATAAAAATAGTAAAAATATGCATGATAAGAATTGAGAGTAGACTATTATTAAACCAGTCAATATTTGTCCCAACAACCTGCTAAAATTGTTATTTTCAGTCGTTATGGAAACAACGTGTTCTCATCCTTTCTCCTAAGGAATGCTATTCATTATGATTTTATCTTTTGAGTTTTAAAATATGCTATTTATTATTCATATCTTTTCTCGTGCTATCTAGAAGCTAACCAAACAACATAGAGGAAGTACATTTGTATCACTAATCAATATTTGAAATGATGAAGCAAATTAATAATACATAATTCAGGAAGTAGAACTTGCCTGCTAGTTGACTTCAGCTGATCCCTGAGTTCCTTGAACTTGAGGTTTCTCATGTTCTCAACAGTGAAAACAAAAACTGAGTTATAATTTTCCACAACTGAGTTGGTTGGAAACTTAGAATCTAGAAGCCCCATTACTTATCATTGCCACAGAGTAAAGTGAAGAGAAAAAAGTTACCTATTTTTAATAAGAAACAAATTTCATCAGAAGTGTCTCATGAAAATAGCAATAAAAAAGATATACTTAGTTGTGTGCATACTATTACATAATGTAATGTAACACCACAAATGCCGGTGCATTTGCAGTCATCCTAGTGAACTAAGTACTTCAGAACTTCGCCCCATATAGCAAAAATAGTACACACACACACAAAAAAACCATCTTTCAACTACAACTTCCCCTAACATATCAAACTAATCTTTCCTTTAACCAGATGAGCTAAAATCTACTTATCTACGTGTCAAAAACAAGCAAGATACAACAAACCAAAACACACACACACACACACACACACACACAAAATAACTAAATAGATTCAACTATTTGCAGCAGAAATGATGCACCGAAAAGTCTAAGAAAACCGTTGAATTGGAGAAAGGAACTAAGGAGGAAAAATTCAACACTTACGCACTCAAAAAATCGAAGATTCCAAGTAAGAATGTTAATGAAGAGATGCGTAAAATACAAAAAAGGATTAAAAAATGCAGGAGTAATGAAGGGATATGCAAGATGATAGACCCCCCATAGTAAAGGTGTATTCACGTAGAAATAAAAGTGGGAAGAAGAAAGAATGATTGAGAGTTAGTGATTTTCTCTATGTAGACCCTTAGGAGTATGACTATTAGAGTGGAGCCAAGTATTCTGTTAATTTTCTTAGTGTTTGCCTATTTAGGTATTTTGAATGTTGAGGGTGGGTATCTTTTTGCTAAATAATTTTGGTATAGATTCTCATTAGAGAAGTGTGGAGATATTGGAGAGCTTTCAAATCTTTCCCCATAGTTGATAAATAAAATTGTGGTTAAGGCCTTAACAATTTTGGTATCAGAGCCACCTTTCCTGGAATGGTTAGTAAGATGGAAGCTTGGGTAATCGAATTGGAAGATAGTTTGGAGGAACTGTAACCACAAGGATGACTGAAATAGAAAGTAAAGTAGAAGCAAAATTTTTGCAAGCAGAGGAACAACAATTAGTATTTGAAAGGAAGATGGAAAAACAGTTTGGGGAGGCAGACATTCAAAGGACAATGGCCGAACAAAAAATTGAGAATAATCTGTCAAAGTTGAGTGAGGACATGAAATTATTATTACAAGGGATGAGAGTGATGGGAAGTGCTTCAAAAGGATCCACGTCTAACGAAAGAACAATTGCAGACAAGGGATAGGGAATAAGGGATGAGGAACTAGCTCATGAAGAACAAAGCGAAGTGAAAACTACCCCGGTTACAAATGAAGGAATCAGAGTACCTTGTGCACCAAACCAGCGAGAGATACCCCTCTTCGACATGAGATTAAGGAGAGGCTTTGGATTGGTATTAGTGGATGGATGGTTACATCGCGTGGATCGTTATTTTGTGGTGAACAGATTGACGAAGAGAGATAAGTTGGATGTTGCAGTTCTTTGCTTGGAAGGAGAGGCTTTGGATTGGTATTAGTGGAAAGATGATCGAACGAAGATTAGTAGTTGGAAGGAATTCTCGCAGCTTTTATGGGCAAGATTCAAGCTGTCTGATCAGGGGGATAAGCACACAAGATTGATGAAATTGCAGCAAGAAATCACCGTGAGGGAATATCGGCGACGATTTGAGCAGTTTTCGGTCGACCTTAAGGATATGAGTGATGCAGCCCTAGAAAGTAAATTTGTGTGTGGGCTAAGGGAAAAAATCCAAAGTGAGATTCGTAAATTGAATCCAGTGGGCCTAGAAGCAAAAATTTTAATGGCCCAAGTAATAGAAGATGACCAAGCAACCCAATTAAAAAGGATACAGAGGGGGGCAGGAACCCTAATTCATTAATTAAAGCATCAGGGAGTGGGTCAAATAGGTCAGGAAACCAAACCGAGTCAAAAGTAATGGACTAGGTTGCAACATTAAGAACCATTACGATTAATCCTAGCCAAAATTCGTCTTCATCATTGACAACAATCACTTCCCCTCATGATTCTAATGCGAAGAACTCGATAGCTCAACCTTACCGTCGAATGACTGATAGTGAAATGAGAATGAAGAAGGAAAAAGGGCTATGTTTTCGATGTGACGAGAAATTCAGTCCGAGGCACTGCTGCAAAAGACGAGAATTAAATATCATTGCTATTCAAGAAGGGGAGGACTTAAGTGAGGAAATCAATAAAGTACCAGAGGAGACTGAAGTTAAGAATAAGGAAGCCAATACTGAGATTGCGAATTTGGCCTTGCATTCGTTGGTAGGTCTGAGTTCTCCCAAAACCATAAAAATAAAAGGCGAAATCAGGAATCGCGAAGTTGTTGTGTTAGTTGATGGGGGAGCTACACATAAATTTATTTTGGAGGAGGTGGTCAAGGAATTAAAAATTCCAGTGAAAACCTTAGATGCTTATGACGTTGTTTTGGGAACCAGGGGTGTAGTTCGAGCAACAGGAATGTGTAAGGATGTGAATCTGATAATGGCCAATTTATCAATCACTAATGATTTACTTCCGATGTCATATTAGGAGTTACTTGGCTGGAAACATTGGGGAAAGTAATGTTTGATTACAAGTTATCAGATATGGAATTTTCATTAGGAGAATTTTTTGTGATTCTGCAAGAGGACAGAAGCCTCATAAAATCACAGGTGTCACTAAAATCAATGATGAAGACCTTTGAGAAGGAAGATCAAGGAGAGTTAATTGAGTTGAGTACAGTTGAACAGTGGGGAGCGAAAGAGTCAAAGGATAATTTAGCGGACTATTTGAGTAATTTAAAACTCGAAGTTCAAAGACTTTTTCTGTCTTTTGGTAGTGTGTTTGAACCTAGTAATTAATTGCCACTGCCTCACAATCATGATCATGCTATTGAATTAGAACCAGGGGCCCGAACGGTGAATCTGTGGCCTTATCGCTACCTTCAATTCCAGAAAGATGAGATTGAGAAACTAGTGAAGGAAATGTTGTTAGTCAGAATTATCCAGCCAAGCAAAAGTGCCTTTTCAAGTTCGGTGCTCCTTGTAAAGAAGAAAGACGGTAGCTGACGTTTTTGCATGGATTACTGAGCACTGAATCTTGCCACCATACCAGATAAGTATTTGATTCCTGTTGTTGATGAACTATTAAATGAATTACTCGAGGCAACCATACTTTCAAAAATTGATCTAAAATCAGGTTATCACCAGACTAGAGTGCGAGCTGTCGATGTTCACAAGATGGCGTTTCGTACCCATGAAGGGCACTGCAAATTTCTCGTGATGCCATTTGGGTTGAAGAGTGCTCCGACCACTTTTCAATCAGCAATGAATGATATTCTCTGCCTGTACGTACGCAAATTTGTTTTAGTTTTCTTCGACGATATCTTAATCTTCAACAAGTCATTAGAGGAACATTTGCACCAATTGGCAGCAGTTTTAGAAACGTTAGTAGCTCATAAACTGGTGGCGAACTTTAAAAAATGTCAATTCGCAGTAGATCAAATTGAATATTTAGGCCACATTATCTCATCCGAGGGGGTGGCAGTGGATCCAACGAAAATAGCGGCTATGGTTAAATGGCCAGCACCCAAGAATGTGAAGGATTTACGAGGCTTTTTGGGTCTTGCAGGCTATTATCGAAAATTTGTGGCAAACTATGGTGCTATCGCACTACCCTTGACACAATTGTTAAAGAAAGGAAAGTTTCAGTGGAATAAGACAGCAGAAAAAGCGTTCCAACAGTTAAAATCCACAATGATGTCGGTACCAGTATTAGGTATTGCAGATTTTACCCAAGGTTTTGTGTTAGAAACTAATGCTTCGGGTGTTGGTATTGGGGCTGTCCTAATGCAGCATCAACGTCCAGTGGCGTTTTTCAGTGAAGTTTTGCTCATTACCCATAGGTTTAAAGCTGTGTATGAACAGGAACTTATGGCAATCGTTCGGGCTGTTTAAAAAATGGCACCCATATCTATTGGGTAAGCCTTTTGTGGTGCGTACGGATCAAAAAATTTTGAAGTTCCTTCTTGAATAATGAGCTTATCGGAGGAGAATATCAGAGATGGATCGCTAAATTGTTGGGGTATGATTTTGTGATTGAATACAAGAAGGGATTGAAAAACAAGGCGGCTGATGCTTTATCACGATTACCACCGGTATTTGAATTGGGTCTCATAAGTGTTGTGGGCGGGCTAAATCCTTTGTTTTCATTGATCAAGTGGCTGGGAACAAAGCTCTTAATAATATTCGGTTATCCTTAATAAATGGATAGCCAACCCCGAAGGGATATTCCCTACAAGGAGAGGTTTTATGCTATCACGACCGTTTGGTTCTTCTGAAGAATTCCCGTACTATCCCTTTATTATTAGCGAAGTTTCACAACAGCCCGATAGGGGGACATCATGGTGCGTTGAAAGTATATCAAAGGCTAGCAAGAGAGGTATATTGGCGAGGTATGAAAGCACACATCCGCACCTATGTTGCTGAATGTTCAGTTTGCCAACAAGCCAAATATTTGTCATTAACTTCAACTGGTCTTCTTCAAGCATTACCCATTCTGGACCGTGTATGGGAGGATATTAGTATGGATTTTATTAAGGGTCTTCCTAAATCCGAGTGTTATGATGTCATATTGGTGGTTGTGGAACGACTTTCCAAGTATGCACATTTTATTCCTTTAAAGCATCCTTTTGGTGCAAAAGTTGTAGTTGTTGTCTTTATGCGTGAAATCATTCGTTTGCATGGATGCCCCCAAAGTATAGTGTTGGATCGTGATTGTATTTTCACAAGTCTATTTTGGTAGGAGTTGTGACGTTTGTTGGGAACTCAGTTAAGATGAAGCACCACTTACCATCCCCAAACAGATGGTCAAACCGAAGTTGTCATTCAAGGGGTGGAGACGTATCTACGATGTTTTGCTATGAACACACCTAAACAGTGGGCTAAATGGCTAGCTTGGGCTAAATTGAGCTATAATACAGTTGTCCATACAACCACATTGATGACCCCCTTCGAGGCTCTATATGGACGGCCACCTCCCTTTATATTACCGTACGTGAAGAACTCAAGTCCGATGAATCTGTAGATCATTTGATGAAAGAGAGAGATGAAATTCTGGGCATTTTGAAGGCCAATCTACTGAAGGCACAACAACGAATGGTCAAATACACCAATGTTAAACGACAGGAGGTACAGTTTGAGGTAGGTGATTGGGTTTACGTGAAGTTGTGCCCTTACCGACAGTCCTCCCTCAGCCATTATAAGCATCCTAAATTGGCCCCCAGATTCATTGGCCCATTTATGATTGTGGCACGAATTGGTTCGATTGCATATCGTTTGGCCCTTCCCAAGGAGTCGTTAATTCACTGGTCTTTCATGTTTCGGTTCTTCGAAAGGTCGTAGGTTCAAACAGGCCTCTATTTCCAATTCCAAAAGATTTGGCTGCGGATTTGTCGATGCAATTGTCTCTGGTAGAGGTGTTGGGAGTTCGCAAAATCAGAAAAAAGGAGGACAACTTAGAAGTCTTGATATGTGGAGCGACGGTACACCTGAAAGTGCTACATGGGAACAAGCCACTCTTATTCAAGAACAGTTTCCTGAATTCCACCTTAAGGACAAGGTGGCTCTTTGGGGGGCGGGCAATGATAGACCCCCCCATAGTAAAGGTGTATTCACGTTGGGATAAAAGTGGAAAGAAGAAAGAATGATTGAGAGTTAGTTAGTGATTTTCTCTATGTGGGCCCTTAGGAGTATGACTATTAGACTGGGGCCAAGTATTTTGTTAATTTTCTTAGTCTTTGCCTATTTAGGTATTTTGAATGTCTGGGGTGGGTATCTTTTTGCTAAATGATTTTGGTATAGATTCTCATTAAAGAAGTGTGGAGAGATTGGGGAGCTCTCAAATCCTTCCCCATAGTTGATAAATAAAATTGTGGCTAAGGCCTTAACACAAGATCATAGATAGATATGTTAGCATAGGCCGGTAGATTATTAGCATAACACCATAAAACAAAAAGGAAGAGATTAAAAGAGTTAAGTATGAGCTGTTACTTGTGAAATATGATTTGATTCTGTGGCCTAATTAACCAAGTAAACTAAGTGATTAATTAGAATATAGTTTATCATGACAACAGAAAAATAGAGTTTTATGGATATACTATATGATGGCAATGTAGAAAGTTGTGAACAAAGGCATTCAACCTCACTTGTGGGTAAGATATCAAGCTTTTGGGTCAACCTCACTTGTGGGTAAGATATCAAGTTTTTGGGTGTTACTAAGCATGCTGCTTGAGAAGTCGTGTATCCTCAGCATATTTCCTCAAAAATTGAAATCAATCACTATGTGTTGGGGTGATTCAAATGCCTACAATATTTCTTCTAGTAACCAAATAGACAATTTAGACTTAATATTACAGTTTTGACGTCCACCATAAATAAAGAAAATTTTGTTTTTTGTTTACAAATAGGAATAAATCTAACTACCAAGGGTATTAAGAAATAAAAAAATAAAATAAAACAAGACAATGCTCATAATAGTGATTGTCTTGGAGAAATTAAATTCTTATGGTCAAGAAACCAGACTTCAACTTCACCTTCATTTGCATATCTATGAAAGAATGACACGACATAAATCATTCAAATTTCTTCACAAACTTTTGAAGAAAAGGTTGAAAAAACACACAACTAGCTAAACCCTTTAATCTGAAGTTAAAGTTAAATGTAATAATCAAAGTTAATGTTACTTCAAACTTGTTAATCTAAAAATCTCTAATGATGAATGTTTCAAGTAATCGAAAGGATGAAGACACCAATCAATTTTTTTGACAGCAAAATAACCTCGTACATGCATAAATACATATATATCATGCAAATATATATAATACATACGTATGCATGAATAACCAACATTTCTACAAAGTGTGTTTCACTATATACTGTCCATCCAGATTACTTGAATTTTTGATATGGAACAACCAATAGAATGTCCTAAAATTTGAAGTACATTCTTGCCTACTCCATGTTTTATCCTAGAAATACAACAAAGAAAAAAATGAGTTTAAATGTTCTATGTAGGTTATAATTTCAAAAATCAATAGAAGAAGGGTTTAAACTATATTATCTAGATCACTTTAACCATTTTTATTGTGTGGGTTTAGTAAGACGCCATTTTGAGCCACATGACTTGCATCAAGATTAAAACCAAAGTCCCATTCATCTATGTTGTTAACAACTCCATTTGATTGAACAACCAAATCTCCATGGTTGTGTCCATAGATTTTTTATTCAAATACATGTGCCACTCCATCAAAACCTTCTTGGATTGGTCGTCAATCTTCATATTATGGAATGTCAATCTTAAGTATAATCACTTACACGCATAGAAGTTATGAGACATTATTTTAAAGGCACTAAAAACCAATAAAACACAACAATAGGCATCTCTGGTATAAGTTGATAGTAAAGCACATCCAAGCGAATGACTAATAGCAAATAAGAATCTAGAAATTTTTAACCATGTTCCTATAACCTTAAACAATAAGAATAGGTGACCATGTAAATAAAATAAATAATACCGGCTGAATTGTATCTTCAATAATTTGCATTATAGGCTCCATCTTCAGACGAAATGGTTCAAAAACCAATTCTTCCTGGTATAGTTATGAAAATGAGTAGTTCTATCGATCCATCTTCTAGTGACAGTGGTAACCCAGAGCATTGACTGACCTTCAGGATCTTGATAACTGCAATCAAAATAATAAATAGGTGCAACTATTATACACAATGCAAGGACATAAGTAGCGTGCATTGCTTACTAAAAATCCAACAACACATTACAAGTTCATCATTGAGAAATTTAAACAATTGAGTGTAACCCAGAACTTATAATCAGCATAAAAACACATATGGATTGTAAGCAAAATATCAGTACTTGTTTTGCGGAATCAAATCATTAAAGCAAAAAAAAAAAAAAAAATCCAAAAGTTAAAAGAATAAATTATGTATAATTGAACTCTAAAATTACTTCGTCTTCTTGAAAGGAAAGCACTACAAAAACTAATATTAATTCCATCAGATTACACGCATTATGACCTAATTAATTAACTTCACATAAATTTCAACATAGAGATAGAGAAATATATAGGAAGAAAAGAGAAATAGAAAAAACAGAATCCCTCCTCATAAAATTTGTTGAAAATGAAATCAAAAGGATGGGGGGCGACACAGGCAGTGGCAGATCCAGAAATCATATGTGAGGGGCACTATTAAAAAAAAAATAGATGTTGTAGATGGGACTTGAACCCATGAGCTCAAGAATTTAAAGGAGGGCACAGCAACTACACCAAAGGCATAATATAGTAAAAAAATGCATTATTTAATATATATTATAATTTAACACTTCAAAATTAATATTAAAATACAAAAATCGGAAATGTGAGGGGGTGCCCCCTAACCCCTTAATGGATCCGCCCATGGACACGGGAGAGTACCTATTATCATCGGTGGAAGAAAAATTAACTTGGAGAGCTGAGCGAAAATGCCATTGGAAAAATCTGATGGAGGAGGAAGCGAGGGCGATGAGATCGGTGATGAAGATTTGTGCAGTGAAAGAGAAGGAAATTTTTTCGAAGAGCAACACCCATCATCAATATTGGAATTGTATTCCCAAATCCCCATGGCCACATTATTATTGTTCCTCTTTTTTTTCTCTGTTTCTTTCTAATTTGTTCTTAAACACTCGTCGTCGTCAGTCACCATAATCTCAAACCCTCTCTTGTTTAAATTAGCAGAAATCGAAAGAAAAATGGGATGGAGAAAGAGAAGATAAAAGATGGAAGAAGAGGTGGAAGAAGAAGACGAAAGACGAGCGACCGGCCGGTGTGAGGGGAGATCGTAGAGATGGAAGAAGAGGAGACTAAAGAGGAGGTGTGAGACGAGAGATGTGGAGGGAAGGGGGACGACTGCTAGTGGGTTAAAAGAAAAGCAACCCAAAAACCCAAACAAGGAAAATATTAATTTTATAAAAATAAAAATAAATAAATGTTAGCTTTAATTATGGTTTTAAACCGACGTTAATTACTATTCTTTGACGTCAGTTTTAAAACGAGATTAAACATTCATGTTTTTAAAACTGACATTAAACTTCCATTTCCACTTTTTTTTCAACCGACATTTAAACAAATATTTTGTTATTTTTAAAAATATTCTCGAATTTAATTAAAAGAATATCTATTCAATCTATCCACATTCCATTTCGTTTCACCGTCCAATTTTTATTGTTCTTTCTTCTACCAATCAAATGAATTAATCCTATTTTATTGTGTGGTTCATCTCTTTCATTTTTCTTAATGAGTTTATACTTTTTTTCATTTTATATTAGAGATTTACATGCATACATTGTTCATTGTTTTTTTTTCTTTTCAATTTATTTTATTTTATACTAAAAACTTTGTTTTCTAAATCAACCATATATACTATTCATAATTTTGATTGAGTTGTAGCGGAATATATTTTCAATGTTATTCATATATTTAAAGATTATTTTATAATTTTATATTGAATATAAATTTGGAATCAGGTTAAATGTTTATTCGAGATATACTGGGGGTTATTATGGACATATATTACAGTTGTATATTTTTTCTGATTAGGTATGACCAACGTTCTAGTTGGAGGGATAAAAGCCCTATGGCAACGAAACAGGATCATTCCTCAAATTAATTTGGGAATCTTAAAATATCAGTACATTGACAAAATTTTAGAATCAAAATTATACATATAATGTTTTTAATTTATAGGATACAAGAACTTACTTTCGATGACGTCTCTAAATCTACAAATCACCGAATTAGGGACACCATCCGTCGAAGACCTTCCTATCCTCTGGGATGAGATTGTTTTTTGGGAACCAATTGGGATAGAAAAATGTTTAGAGGTGGTTGAGAGAAATTCTTTTCTTTTTCTAGATGAATTTGGTTTTGGAAAACTGTTTTCTTCTAGATATTTATAACATCTTTCCTTCTTGGAATAGGAGTAGGAGAGAATCATGAGATTTTTTTGTCAAATGTACTAATTAATAAATAAATAATTAATTAGTTAATAATTAATTAAATCATATTTAATTAATATTTCATTCAAATCTTATTTGAATGAATATCTCTC
>JBBPDI010098920.1:0-10942 GCA_037974545.1 Cucumis variabilis | reverse complement strand
GGAGGGTAAGAACTTGAAATTAAATTGTCACTCCAAAAGAATATCAAAATTGGAATATCAAAATTCTACCAAATGGTTGGTGTAGATTGTATATAAATGAACTAACTTTACTGAATCAATTAGTAGGAGCTGCTAAATCCAAGAGTACATGATTCCAAGTGAAAAATATATAGAAATCAACATCAGTGGAACAAAAAGAAATTTACAGAATAAAAGAGGATGTAAAAACTGCCCAGATTTCAAATTCAATGAAAAATTAAGGTTAAAATTGTTTCTAGAAATTGAGAATTGTAGTTTCTGTATATATATTTTTCTATATGTATATTTTTATTGTAGTTTCTGTATATAATCACCATGCCCAGATTTCAAGTTCATGAATTGAAACAATAATACAAGAAATAATGCCACACTTTTATTACAAAAAAATTACCCAAACAAAAAATTAGATCAAAGTTGAAGAAATTACCCTAAACTAGTCGACAATGCTTTATGCGGCGGAAACACGAAGATGCGATTGAGCACAACGGTGGAAAGGATTGAGGGCAACTGAGGAGGAGTTTCTTGTAGCCGAACAATTAGTTCCGGGCACGACGGTGACGGTGACTGACTTGAACTTAAACACTTAGCTCCAGACACGACGGCAAATGGTAAGGATTGATGGAAGAGAAGGGAAGAAAACTAGGTTAGAAGAGATAAGAAGAGAAGGAATTCAAAGAAGACTTGAGAAGAAAAGAAAAATTGGTAAAGTAAGAAAGAGAGGGAAATTTAGTTTTTAGAACCCAAAAAAAAATTAAAATGAAATTAAAAAATGGAAGGTCATTAATGTCGGTTTGTATAAAATAAAAAAAAAATTAAAAATAGAGAAGGTCATTCATGTCGGTTTTTACAAAATTAAAAAAATTAAAAACAATAAATAAAAATATGCGGACCATTAATGTCAGTTTAAAAATGACATTAAACCCATATCATTAATGTCGGTTTAAAATCGAAATTAATGATCCGCCTTTTCAAAAATGACATTAAAGGCAAAATTTCATTTTTTCCACCTGACATCAAAGGGCAAATTTGTTGTAGTGTAAGTATATAGCAGATCCAACCTTATATACTAGATTCGAGCTTAGATAAGTGATTTCAAAACAAAAAGTACTTATATACTAGATCTGAGCATGCATGCTGTGGTGGTCGGCTGGACACGCAATAGTGGCGAAGGCTGGTGATAAGATTGGAATTGATATGCAAAAAGTAAAGAATTATACAGAATATATAGGCAAAGTCGTTATCAACGCATTTATGTTCAGAAATTAAAGTAGTTGCGAAGGATACTTACCTAAACCGCCTTGACAAAAAATTATTTGTAGTTTACCCTTGACTTTTACCCTAGATAGGTGTAAGCACGAGTGTCGAACCTAAGAGAGTGTATGATAGATTTTTTCTTAAATGTATTTCTTGAAAAGAAAGAGATTAGTAACAAAAAGAAAAGAAAAGCATTGAAAACAATTTTTGGGGAAATTAGAAGGGAGAATGAGAAGGGAAATTTAGTTTGCAATACAATTCACAAAAAGAGATATTAAAGATTGAATTCCAAGAAGAGAAATGAGGAATGAGCTTAGACATTGATCTAATCTTATCATTGAATCAAAAAAAGTAAAGGAAGTTGAATCATGCTTAATTAAAAGGGGATTTTTTTATTCAAAATTTGTCACAAGATCAAATTGCTTGATCATGGAGGAATTTTGAATCAAAATTCAAGAAAAGAGATGAATTTCATGGAGAATTAGTTTAATTCTTGCAATCTTAACTAAACCCATAATTGTTCTTTAAAGAAAATTACAAGATCATTCATAATATTGCAATCTAGGAATTAAATGGGAATTAAATTGTGCACTAAAAAAGAATGCATTTAATTTCTAAGAATTGACTCAAAAACAATTGAAATTCATAAGACATCAAACAATTTTAAGAATGAGAGAGATAAAATCAACATTCAAGAGAATTTTTATGTAGAAACAAGAAATTCAATTAATCTTGCACTAATTGATATACTTAGGGTAAATTGCTTACAAAGATTGAATCAAAAAATCAAAGATCAAGAATCAAAATTACAAGAATTATTTAAATTGAATAAAAGATCTAATTCTTGATACAATTGATTGATGATTCTAACAAAATTTACATCAAGATCAAAGATTAATCAAACCCTTATTCTAATGAAAAATCAAAGTAACGAAATTCTCTAAGATTAGAATCACCTAAGCCTAAATTATCTCAAGAAATTAGCCTTGCATCTTCAATAATTTTGGAAAATTTGTTGAAGATCCAAAAATAGAAAAATAAGGATAAAAAATTTTGAAATTGGGAGAAATTGGAAGTAATTTTGGAGGAAATAGTGAATTGAATTGAATTCTATATGAAATTAGGAGTCATTATGGGTATTTATAGAAAAAATTGGGAAATTATAGCAAATGAACCCAAAATTACACTCTCAAGGCCTATTCCCACTTAAAAATCACGAAAAATGGATAAATTTCAGAAATTTGGCAAATAATTACAAAAATGCCATGGAAAAGTTGAAGAAAAAATAACAATGCGTTGGCTAGGATTCGAACTCAGGTGGCTGAGGGGCCCGCACGAGGAGATTGTGCCACGTGGCACACGAAGATAGGCTGAGATGAAAAGACACAGATTGAAGGCTCAAATGAGATGATTAATTGTGCGTGAGGGGAGACTTGAACCCGTGATCTGAGGGACGCACGTGTAGATAAGGCAAAACGACGTTATTTTTGCCATAAGAAATCTGGATTAAAAATGCATCTGGTGAGGTTTAAACTCGTGACTTTGAGGCTGGGCGTGCGTGAGTAAGGGGCTGACACGTGTCAATCTTCTTCAATATTTACCAAAATGCCCCCTTATGTTTAATTTGCCCGTTCTTCTTCGTTTTAACTCCAAATTAGGTGATTTTCATGTTGTTGGGTTTTTATTGAAGTCTACTTTCATATTCTACATAAAAATATAAAAATAGTGAATATATGCATGATAAAGATTAAGAACATACTATCTTTAAATGGGTCAATATTTGGCCCAATAGCTAGGCATGAACATGAATGAAGGTTTCGGTCGACGGTGGTGGTTAGAACTGGACACGAGCGGGTTGTACATGGTAGTGGTAAGAGATGGGCACGAACATGGATGAAGGTTGCCAGCAGTAGTAGTGAGCACAACGTGAAAGAGATGAGGATTCCAACATTAGTGAAGAGCCCAATGTGAAAGAGACAAGGGTTTCAACTTAGTGGTGATGAGCAAATTGTGAAAGAGACGAGGGTGGTAGCGAGGGTTGGGCATGGCGGCCACGGGCTGGGTACGATAGACGCTATGGTACTGGCGACAACAACTGTTTGGAGAAGAGAGAGAACAGTAGTGTGAGATTTTGAGAAATGAAGAAAAATCATGAAGGCAGGGGATGAATAAAATCGTGAACGAAAGGGATGAATAAAGAGTAAAGTAAGAGAGTTTTTTTTATATATAAAATTAAAAATAATAATAGTAACTAATAAATTAAAGAATAAAATGAGCATTAATGTCGTTTTTGAAATACGAATGATTAATGTCTGTTTTAAACGACATTAAACCTCTCTCATTAATGTTGATTTATAACTGATATTAATCATCCATATTTTCAAAAACGAAATTATTACCCATTTCTTATTTTTTCTACCTGACATTAAAGGCCATAATTCTTCTAGTGTATTGGCTACTTAAAATCTTAAACATAGTTTAGCAAGTTAACGTTTAGTGAGTTACATTTTAAGATATATAAATATACATCGATCTGAACATAGCTTACTGGACTTCAATTATCATATTACTGTTGATGCTAAATCTCTTACAAAGGTAAGGGTGTTGGATTTAGTGTCCTAAATCTTGTGTATCTCGTGGTTTGTAGTTTGATAACACAAAGTATTTACATACTAAAAATAAGGACCGTTCCTTTAAACTTAGATCCAAGCTCAAATGATGTGTATCTTTTGTATCTCGTGGTTTGTAGTTTGATAACACAAAGTATTTACATACTAAAAATAAGGTCAGTCATTTAAACTTAGATTCAAGCTCAAATGATGTCGCTTCAACAAAATGTGGTTGACATGCAGGTGACTCATGTTCAAGTTATAACCTAAAACGTCTATAGTAAATGGATGATATAGATTGGGTGCCTTAATCTGGTAACATTGAGGATACATGTCACTTTGTAATTGTCACAATGTAAGTATTACCGATAATATAAACCATATTGTTCATGTAAAGACATACAAGTAGAGGCATCCTATATAAAGGAGTTTATATAATGACCAGACATCAAAATAAATTGTTTCCTTTTATGACACTATTACTTGAAGAATTCAAGGTTTTGCTAGGATGACCATATAGAAGACTTAACCTTAGTCATGAGTGAGTTGTGATAACTCCTGTTTATAAAGGCAATCCTTTGATATATATATGTTGGATTTTATGTTCTAAAATTTGTAGATAGTAAATATAATATGTTGACCTTCTTTAATAAAGTGTTATTTTTGTAATTTCAATAACGTGTGTTATTGATTATTAGTTGTCTTAATAGCCTAAATCCAAAAGACTAACATCCTAAGTTGTTTGGTGAATCTTGAACTATATGTAGAGACATACATTGAGCAATGTTCAAGATACAACTTAAAGGGTCTATAGTATAAGGATAAGATTGGATATCTTATTCTAGTAACACAATTGATATAGCTCACTTTGTATGTGATATAAATGTAATGATCCAACACATTCGTGTAGGTGAAAGACAAGTGAAGGTATCATATGCAATGAGTTTGTATAAGACCGGATCACGAAATAATAACCATTAGATGTAACTCTGTTAACTAGTTAATTTTCTATTTCATTAAGATGACCTAGGTAACTTCGTCTTAATTTTGAGTGTATTATGAACTCTTGTTTACGAAAGATTGTTCTTTGATTTGTATGCGTTAAAGTGGTTAGTTTTTTAGCTCAATATGCTTATTATTTTGGAGTTAAGACCGAGTGGGGAGCTAGAAACATAATCACACAAGATGAAACTCACTCCTTCTCGATTTTATGGTAAGTAGATGATTGTTCCCTTAAATGGTGTTTCCTGAACTTGAACAAATGACCCTACCCTCTCTATGGCATGAGAGAGGTTTTTATTCATTTGTTTGACCATAAAAAAGTTGTTCATTAGAGGAGCACTGATATTTAAGGATTAAAAGTGAACAACGATTAAAAACAGTATTTGATCCAACTGACATTACAAACACTTGTGAATAACTAACTTACTGTTATTTATATTTATTCGTGGACACATAAATATATCTACAGTGAGAAGAGTTCAGTTGTGAGTCTTTAGTAGAGTGTACACACAGTTAACAAATATTGATTAATGTGATTAATGAGTTTAGCCGATTAATCTCATATTGTTGTAACTTCTAATCTGTAGATCTATTAGGTCCTCTTCCTAGTTCATAAAAGGTAATGAGGTTAATATATATTGATTGTAATTTGAAATGTTCAAATTTACTTTGAGAATTAATATAATGTATGGTGGTACATTATCATTAAACTTTATAATATAAATTTAATTTTTGGATATGATTCAAGATAAATTTATGAGAGAATAAAATATTTTAATGAGTTTAAATATTAATTTAATGTGAATTAGATTACTACTAAAACTATAGATTAAAATTTAATGCATATATGATACACAATAAAACTAAAGGTAAGAGAAATTTATATATGAATATGATCCATCTTTAAAGTAAATTAAATATAAGATATTTAATTTGACAATTAATCAATTTTATAATTAATTAGTAATTTAATTTAAGGTTAATTTTTCATAAATATAACAAAACATCAAAATATTTACGGCATGTATAACAAAAAAACAAAGCACATGATATTTTCATAAATTTCAAGTTTGCCATTGACTAATGTAGGCGATTTTTTAATTATTTTTCTTCTTTTTCTTTATAACTTATTCTTCTCCTCTTCATGTACTAACTTTTTTATCTTATTGCCTCTTTTTCATTTTACAATATTATGATTATTTATTTAAATATTTACCAATTTCTTCATTTCTTATTCTAGAATTTCTTCATTCTTCTTCATTTATCATCTTCTATTTTCTTCTAGGTACAAGATCTAAACGATCAATTGTCTATTCCAGATAGACAGAGATAGACCACTATCACTAATAAATGATTAGATTTGGTACAAGATCATTTAGATTTATCGTTTAGACTAGGTACAAGGGTACAAGATCATTTAGACTTGTTACGAGATTGTTTAGACTGTGTACAAGATTGTTTAAATTTAGGTACAAAGGTACAAGATTGTTTAGACTTGGTACAAGGATACAAGATTGTTTAAACTTGCTAAGAGGTCATTTAGGCTTGCTAAGAGATCGCGCGCACAGTTGTTGAATGCTCGATTGCTTGGAGTGGAGTATGACCAACTAGTATTGTTCCCTTACAACTCCGGGAAAGTGCATGATCTTTTCACTGTCATTCATGTTTCTAGTGCACTAGTCCAATATGCAGTCATACTATTTCAAACGTATTCTTAGCAATCACTGGAGTTTAGTCGCTATAAATCACACAAAAGGTGCTACGTTCTGGATCGACTATTAGAAGAACTAGATTCGACAGGTCTGAAGTACTTGAAATGTATTTAATACTTATATCGTTAATTTCTTCTTTTTTTGTATGTAACTACTTTAAGTACGTAACAATCCGATATTATTTTGTAGGCCATTCAATATATCGAATAGAAAAAACCAAACTGGAAGGTTGTGAATTTTTATGAATTTGTCTGTTAGGATAGTTGTAAACTAGTTATTACTTTTAACATACATGTATGCTGTTGTATGTGCATCCACAGTGTTCTAAGCAATTACGGGTAGTAGAATGCGGCTATTATGTCATGATATTCATGCATGATATAATTTTTTCAAGAAGTACTTCTATTGTAGATGTCGTAAGTATACCAATTTTAATACTATCATCATGTCATTTAATTTGAATCAAACTCATAAAACTACTTTATTGTCCATAGATGAAAAGTTTACCTTGTACATATTCTCAAAGTGACATCGATGAAGTTAGATTGGAATGGATAGAGTTCGTATGTAAGCACGTATATCGTTCTTAGCATCAAATTTTTAATAAAAAAATTTGAAGTATTTTGTGGATCTGTTTTGGTGAACACGAAGGACACATATGTAAATGTTGAAGACCATATTTTTTAACAAACTAAAGGAGCACAAAGGTAAGTTCATAATTCACATCTCACATTTACATATATGTTCTCCGCTTAAACGGATATGAATGTGTGTGCATTTATTTTTTTCTTAGGAAGACTCCAATATTTTTGAAGTATAAATACGTGTTCATGGAACTCTTTTGTTTGTAGGCGTACAACTCGCAAGAATTGTCGCAATTCGACCCCCTCTCAATCACCCACGAGCTAATTTTTGATTTTTCAATGCAAAATTGTTTTGGATTCTACCTTGGTACTCTATTTGTAATTTTATAATTTGAATCTACTTTGTTTTTCATTTTTCATTTTCTGTAAGTTCATATTTTTTTATGAAGAATTGTGCATCTTACAAGCTTTTCGTTTTTCATTTTCTGTAAGTTTTAATAAGTTCATATTTCATGTTGAGTTTGTAAATTAAGTTCTGTTTCATTTAGAGGACACATACTTGAGGATGCGTTTAATTGTTAGGAGAGCGTTATTTGTAATTTTAGAATCTGAATCTACTTTGTTGCTTCATATTCAATTGTGCATAAGGGTGTATGGAGGGGGGGGCTAGAATGAAGGATCGAAAACATTTTAATTAAACCTATGGTTGTTGATAATATAACCTATCATATTAGGATAAATAAGGGCTTTGGAGGGGGGTGGAATTGGATAGTTTATATGGGGTCAATTCTCAGCCCTTAATTTGAATTAATTAATCATTTAGCGGGACAAGGGGGATTAAGGGCATTCTATTTTATAATAAGGAGTGTACCCTCTTGACTGTATATATTTAGCTTTTAAGAATTTGTAACTTACCGCTTATATATTTACAAGTTTGGGTACTCTAGTTATTCTTCTATAATCTCACTATTGTTTTTCTTCAATGAGAGTATTAACTTGTGATCTATTGGCCAAGGACATACTTTTTGTTTTTTCTAATTCGGGTTTAACAATAATGTCACAATTTACTAATTTGCTCCTTTGTTCACTAGCCCTTGGAGTTCCATACTTTCTGCTTTTGATTTACTTGTAAATTGTTTCAAACATGATTGGAAATGTTATAATTAAAGCTATGGTTGCTGTTCTCCTCTGTTGTGTGCCATTTTCACTGTGCATCATTCACTGTGACTTAATTAGCTTTTAATAGAACTTTCTTTGATATAATGTTTTTTAGTCATACTCTAAAATGAGATTTTGTTTTCTTACTAGGTCTGGAAGAATCCATTGGAGTAGTGAAGCCAAATTGGAGCAATAGATTGATATAAGACTTTTTGTATGATTGGTAGAAAAATCTTGGTTCCAATGTATTGATTTTAGACTTGTTGGTAGCTAAAGATGTTAATATTTATTCTTTTTGTATGTAAACTATCTTTTAATAAAAAATTATTAGTAGTCAATGGGTGTATGAATATTACAAAGTGTATTATAGCGTATATATATATTAAAGTGTTGACTTTTTGTTTCCATATGGGTGTGATGTATTAGAACATTATTGTCATTGAAATGATTAGTGTAATGGCAGAGCGGGAAGAAGAAAAGGACACATATTTTATTGTAAAAAGAATGTAGTAATTGAGGAATATACGACAGGAAAAAATATCATAATATATGAATTCGTGACATTTTTAAATTGTTGTCAATATCAAAACTATGACAATTTAGTTTTATAAAAAATTGTCACGATTAGCCTATCCTTGATAGGAAAAAATGTCATACTATACGAATTCATGACATTTTGTAACTGTCGTCAATATCGAAACAATGACATTTGCTTTTATTAAAAACTGTCAGGATTGGCATATCCTTGAGAAGAAAAAAATGTCATAATATACGAATTCATGACATTTTTGTAACTGTCGTCTATATCAAAAAATGACTTTATTTTTATAAAATTTGTCATGATTGGCATGCCCTTGATAGATAAAAAATGTCATAATAAACGAATTCGTGATATTTTTGTAACTATCGTTAATATGCAAATGATGACAGTTATTTGTTGTCATAAAATAAAATATGACAGTTATTTGTTGTCATAACATAGTAATTAATGACATTTATTTTCTGTCATGAAAAAACTTATTGTTTACAATTTTTTAAAACTGTCATGGAAGGACTTTTCACAACATGCGATACAATGACTGTAAATAAGTGTCACGAATTTTGTTCGCGACAGAAAATAACTGTCATCGTAAATCATTTTTCTTGTAGTGTTACTAGGAGATCGTTTAAACTTGCTAAAAGATCGTTTAGAATGGGTACCAGATTGGTTAGACTGGATACAAAATTATTTTTTCACCCGTGTTTGATCAATTAATCAAGCAGGGTATTTTTGTTATTTCACATTGTGGGCTTGGTAGATTTTTTTTTTAAATTGTTCTATACAGTGTAAATATTTTTGCTCTTTATTCTATTTTTTAAAAAACCCTTAATTTAATTCTATTTAATTAAATTAAAACTATAAATTATGTGAGAGATGTTTATTTAAATATGATTTAAATGAAATATTAATTAAATTAATTAATTATTAATTATTTTAATATTAATTTAATTTAAGTATAATTTACGTAAAATGTAATAAAATCCAAAAATATTTACGGTCGGTGCAACAAAAAATTAAAGACCATGAAACCACCATTGTTTTTTTCTATAAATTCCAGATTTTCCTTTTATTGGTTTTGTATAATGCAGGACCATTCTTCACTTCACTTCTTTTTTGCGATTTGTTCTTCTCCTTTTCATATTATTAATTTCTTCATATGATTACTGCTCCTTTCTCATATTCTCATTTCTTGTTTGTGATTTCTTCATTTGTTTTTCAAGAATTTCTTCGTTCTTCTTTATCTTTCATCTTCATTTGTTTTTAAATATCAAAAGAAAGTTATGTCATGAAAAGAAAACTCCTAACAGTCTCAACTACTAAGGAAAAACCCATAAAATATAGACAATCAGCGAAAGCAGTTTGAAAGACACCCCCTATGGCAATCACAGCTCCTTCTTGCTCCTCTTCGGTCCACCTTCCTTGTTACCTTTGTCTGAAAAAATTAAACATAAAAGGGTGAGTATAAACATACCCAGTAAGAGACCCACTACTGTCCTGTTAGAAGAAAAATAAAACTGTTAACTTCCAATTGGGGTACCCTACACTATCACAGTCTTGTGATCCCGTAGGATACACATAATCAGTCTAACGCCCCGAAAGACGAACATATCAATCTAGTGTTCTGCAGAAACACATATCATTCTAATGCTCCTAAAGGATGCACAATAAGTGGTGATCCTGTAGGACACATGCAAGGCATACTACTCAATAGAAAAGCTAACAATTTTCCCCTCAGTTCGTTCTAAAAATCTTATCAGTCATTCATAAAGCAGTCCAACTACCTGATCATATAATCCTTTCAGTTAACACACTACAGTCAACCTATTCCATTTTAACCCAGTGTCAATCAGTAACATAACAACACATCAGACAAACAACTATATAATCCTAACACCCCTAAGTTCACCAATACACTGCCATACTTTAGTATAACCTACACCCAGTCTAAACGACAGTCAACAAGTTCACATCCACACTTTGTACAAACAAAAATCTACAATTGTTGTCATATTTACACCCATATATATATATATATATATATAT
>JBBPDI010098904.1:0-10943 GCA_037974545.1 Cucumis variabilis | reverse complement strand
ACCCAACCCATATTTTAATCTAACCCAACCCAACCCTTATAATATGGGTTGGGTAGTCCGGGTTATTCGGGTTCAACCCTAGTCGGCATGGCAGCGATAAGCTCAACTTAGGGAAACATGTTAATCACCTGGAAAGTGAGAAAACATTTGAAATAAAGGACTCAAAATGTCCAGTGAGTGATGTTTTCTAAAACGTGTTTCAAAATAGTTATGCTTAATGTTCAACTTTAAATATAGAAATCATTGTAAACCTAGCATAGTAAAGCTTTTAAAAACTTTTCATAAGTTTCTAAACATTCATCAATACTTTAAGCTATTTCATACTAGTTTCTACCATACATTCATAATATAACATAGGTCGGGTTGAACTGAACCTTCCACACATAAGCAATAGGGCCTTCATTGATGTAATCGACCTAGACCCCTCGATAAAGCCTTCACATCAGTAATTGGAAATCATATGTGCACATTTAGAGATAATTCGTTTAGTACTTGTATAGTTTCATGAAAATATTCAAATGAAAGTTACTTGCAAAGTTTTGTAATTTATCTTAGAAACCATAAGCATTTGTAAACCTTTAAATCTAAATCATTCACAAGTTGTGGCTTTTGTACCTTGAAATCATGTATAATAAATCAAGCTTGGAAATATCCTTAAAAATCATGTAATACAAGTCATTCAAAAGCTATTGCTTGTGGAACTTGAAATCATGTTTGATACATAAGTTTCACTCACAAACTATTTCTTGTGGAACTTGATATCATAAATCACTTTTAAAACAAAATATTACTTACAAACATGAAGCTTTTCTTCTTAGCTTGGGAAAATTCACTAAACTTCACTTATCATGGAAAATAGAATATTTATACTCCATTTAGCCCCTAATATTCAAAAAATATCTAATCTCCAAGAAACAATTGCTAAAACATCCAAAAATGTTCAAAATTGTCAAGTAGATTATCTGGTGCATAGGGCATAGGGCATTGATGCCTTTACCATACTTGCTCACCTTTAGAGATCGAAATACTTAAAGTTAAGCTATGATTTGTATCTAATCAATTTGTATGCATTACAAGAAATTTATCCTAATTTAAGGCGAGAATCCTTTCGATGCTTTTGTTGCACACGTTAGCATTTCTGCAACTTACGTGAAGGATTAATTCGACGATGAGATTGCACCACTACAATCCCTTACTTGTTTGCTTAGCTAAATAAGGGTTTTCACTTGTCAGGTGATTACTGTCAATGCGGTTGTCTTTTCTCTCGAATAACACAATGCTTTGATGTCCGTGTTTAGCTAAATGAAACTTACAAAACACACATCCAGATTCTTTAATATTAATAACTCATTACACTATTTAGGAACTATTAAATGCATTAAAGATGAATACTAAAAGAAAAATGGAAGAATGGTAGAAGAAATGCATTAGTATTATAAATAGAACCTTTGCCCTTTCGGCCATAAAGTCGTTGATATTACACCTTAATAAATAATAATTATAAAATGGAATACAAAGAAATGAATCGAGCCTCATAATATAATTTCTCATATTCTTTGGCTCTGATTTTGCCTATTGTGATGAAGGAAAATGGTAGGAAAATTTCTTTCTCTCTCTCTTGTTCTAAGCTCTCACCTAGAACTTTTTGTCCTTTTTGGCCATAGAGTAGATATAATTTTTGCCTGTTGTGATGAGGAAAAATGGTAGGAAAATTAATTCTTCTAATAAAGTTGCATCGACGTCGTACAAATGTCCTTTTGTCCTTTTTCTGACATTTGCGCCAACCAATTTTTGTCTGCTAGTGCTTCAGATCGTCTAGCTTGTTATGATCGATGACTTGTTAGTTGCACTCGTCTCCCCGTCTAACCTTCTATCGCCAAGCTCTACTTCTTTTTGCCTAAAATCTTGTGATAAGACAAGGAAAACATGATAAAATAAGGATAAAGTTCTTTTGCAATATGCGATACACAAATAAATCAATTCTGCTACTTTTTCCTACGTTTTCTTTCATTCTTATGCGAGAAGGCTTCATCATTTTACATAAAATGCTACAATAACTTGTATTTTTATAAGTTAATTATTAGTGTCCATTTTTCTTGTCAGCTCTTCACTTGATACTAGACTCAATTTAGGATATTTTTCAAATAGAATTACCCAATTAACACGAGTGGTTTGTGAACACCATTAATCCAATTTTGTCTTTATATAATGATTATTGAATGCTCCTTAATTGACACCTTTTTTCTTACCTCTTACCTCCTATACCTGCCACTTTTCACCTCATGCTTCTTATCTTACATCTTCTACTTGGTAAACCTTAAGTATCTTGCATGTTGTCTACTTGTATTCCACCTCACTTTTTAGCTCATCAAGCTTAGGTCATCCTTTAGTTTCCTACCCCTTTTTCCTTTAGGGTTTGTTTAGTAAATTCTTGTTGCCTAGAATACCTAGAACTTTCTCTTACTTGCCTAACCTCTCCATCATATCACAATGTTTTCAACAAAACATGTTGTTTCAATATTAGCCCTTGGTAGCATGTCCTTAGCCACATGGCCTATGGCCTCATGACAACCTTCTTGGCCATATGGTCCTCTTTGCTGCATAGCCCTCTTCATTGAATATATTAACCTCTTTAAAGGTTCTTGACACTTCTAAAACACCTAACTTTCTTGCCTAGCATACTTTTGGTCCTCCAGCCTTATCCTATAGAAGTTGTTTTAACACCTCTTGGCCATATAACATCCCAACCTTTGGTCACCTACTTCATTAATCTTAGAGGCTCTTTTGACCCCCTTAGCTGTCTAGAGTATGCAACATGCCTAGCCAACACTTAGCCAAAACTTAAACATTCCTTAGGCATACTTTAGCTTCGATGACACTTTTCTTTTGTCATCTTAAAATCAATGACACATCTTCCATAACACTTACATACCAATGCTCCTTTAATAAATATTTTGTTTATGGTCCTACCAATAAACAGAAACCCCTCTTGTGCCATAGAGAGGGTATGACCCTTTGTTCAAGATCTGAGACACCATTTAAGGAAACACTCATCTACTTATCCTAAAGTAGAAAATGATTGAATTCCATCTTGTGTAATTATGTTCCCAGCTCTCTACTCGATCTTGTCCCCAAAATGATAAGCTTATTGAGTCAACGATATGGCCACTCTCACTCGTACAAATCAAAAGACAATTCCTCGCAAACAGGAGTTTATAATGAAGACTAAACTGAGTGAGGATCTGGAAACATAATCATTCAAACACGAGAAATTATCCTTTGATTTCTACAAGGTGAGAGTGGCCAGATTATCGACTCAGTATGCTTATCATTTTGAGGACTAGACCGAGTGGAGAGCTAGAAACATAATTACATAAGATGGAATTCACTCATTCTCGACTTTAGGGTAAGTAGATGAGTGCTCTCTTATATGATGTCTCTAAGACTTGAACAAAGGGCCCTACCCTTACTATGACAGGAGAGACGTTTTTGTTTAGTGGTTGGACCATAAACGGAGTGTTCATTAGAGAGCACTAGTATTTAAAGACTAGAAGTAACTTAGGAGTAAAGCAATAATTTGACCCAGCTAGTGTTATGAACACTTGTGATGGACTAACTTACTGTTATTGGTCTATTGGTGAATGATTTGGCTTTGAGATTTAGTTAATGTTATTGATTAGGTATTCTAGTTTCATTCATAGTCTTAGGATTGCGCGATTAAAGGGTAATATGTTAAAGGCATATCTCAATCCATTTACATGACGAGAGATGGTTACTATGTCGCTGGTCCTCACGTAATTACTAAATCCTCACGTTGTATAAGTTTTCCTATTGTTTGTCCAAGTGTAAGTGAAACAATAGATTTTTTGAATAATCCAAGGTCGAGCACAGGAAATTGATATCAAATCTTAGTTCCAAGGCTTACTCTTCATCTAGGCGGTGTAAAGTATCTATCTATACAGTAAAGTAAAAGTATGTCTAGGCTAAATCTACTATATCTACACTAGAGAATCTGTAAAAGGGGATAAGAATGGGGTCAAGATGGATATGTGAAATAACTTGTGTAAAGAAAGAGTGAAGGAAACTCTCCGCATTATCAGACGATTAAGCCATGTGGCATCATTGATGGGATAGAGATCAGTAGCTTATGATTAAGGCGAGCACCTCTCAGTGCCTTAAATGTCACATTTGCTCGCTTCTTGGGATCCAAATGATAAAGCTTGGTCAAGCGAGATCTATCTAAAAGTGTTTACCTATAAGACTTATAGCACTTCTTTTTTAAGGGTGACAACCCCTCGATGCCAAGTACCACACTTGTTCTCCTTTCGGGACACAAGTGATAGAAGTTATCTCGCCAAGGTGGAGTTTATCTCTGAACTCCTCTTTGCGTGTGTTAGCCTTGTCTTTGCTACTTACTCTCTTGAGTAGTTGACGACATATGTTGGCCAAGCGATGATTATAGCTCAACTAACGCGATAAGCTTTATAAGCTAGGCTTCTTATCAAGAACTTATCACAAGGCTTATCACAAAGAAATATAAAAATGAAAAGTTAATAGAAGGAATATTATAAGTTATGGAAAAAGGAAATGGTGGAATCTTCTTTAGTTTGATTAGAAACTCTCACTCACAAACTAACCGAAGAAGAAGAATAATAACTTTTACAAACGGCAGAAAGGCTACTCCTTTCCGCCACTCTCTAGGGTTTGGCCCATTCAGACACCCTTTGCTTGGTAGTGATGAAGTTCTTTTATAGGCAACTTTTAGTGAAAAACTTCTATTATCTAATCATGTTAGCACTGATTGCAGCCTTTGTCAAGTCAGATCAACTCTAACTACCATTCTTGTCTTCTAGTGAACCTTCCTCATGTGATGTCATAGTTCCTCGCCTAAAGGGTGATTCACTAGACAAGCCTTTTCTCACGTAGCACGAGCTCCTCTGTGATTTACTCATTTCTTCTTTTGTTCATAGTCCTACGTTAAAACACTGAAAACATAGTAAAACAAGCATGACAACTTATGTAAGTTGTATTTCTTAATAGTTATGAATTTGCAAATGAAGTTACGTGTTTTGACACATTTACTACGCATTTTGGTTCATTATTCTATCTAAAAAGTCATAATAACTTGTATTTCTACAATGAGAAGAGTTCAGTTGTGGGTTTTTAGTGGAGTGTACACATAGTTAATGTATATTGATTAATATGGTTAATGAGTTTAGTCAATTAATCTCATATCCTTGTAACTTCTTATTTATAGGTCCATTAGGTCTCCTTCCTAACTCGTAAAAAGTAATGAGATTTATTTGTATTGACTGTAATTTGAAATGTTCAAATTTACTTTGAAAATTTATATAATGTATGGTGATACATTATTTTGATATTTTAATTAAACTTTATTACATAAATTTAATTTTAGATATGATTCAAAATTAATTTATGAAAGAATAAAATATTTGATTGAGTTCAAATAATAATTTAATTTGAATTAGATTCATATTAAAACTATAGGTTAAAATTTAATATGTATATGATACACATTAAAACTATAGGTTATGAGAGAAATTTATATTTGAATATGATTCAAATTTGGATTAAGTTAAATATAAGATATTTAGTTTAGCAATTAATTAATTAAAGAATTAATTAATATTTTAGTTTAATTTTATTTAATTAAATTTTATTAAATTAAATTAATTGACTTAAAACTATAGGTTATGTGAGAGATTTTCATTTAAATATGATTTATATGAAATATTAATTAAATATGATTTAATTAATTATTAATTTAATAAATTAATTTAATAGGAAACGTGTGTGGTTTTCTGATGTTTCCAAATTCTCTCCACAAAGAAGAGAGAGTTATACGACATAGAGGAATAGAGTTTTTTACAGATACTTTACCTCTGCCTTTTTGTGTATTCTTTCTCAAAAGAAAATTCTCCCTGAAATTTTTTCCTTCCAATTTTGGTTCACACAAACCAAGATCTCTAGCTTATAGAATAGGAAAGTTTTCAAGTGGTGGTGGTGTTCAATTTGATGATTGGTAGATATAGAGACTTCAACGTGCATAAGTATTATATATTTTTTCTTTGTACTTTTTTTAAAATGCAAGTTTAGCCTTACAATAATTTAGAAATTTGTTTATGTACTATTTTCAATGTACTATGTTTTTAGTTTCCAATTATATTGAGTTTAAGGTCTCTGTTAAATCTTCCACTGTGTAGGGCTCTTATCCCTTCACTTGTCTGCTAGTGAACCTTCTTTGTGTTATGATGTGGTTCCTCGCCTAGGAGCTTTAGTCGCCAAATAAGATTCCTATCGCGTAACCTTTGCATGCGCTCCTCTACGATTCACTATGTCATCTTTTCTTTCTAATCCTGTGATAAAACGTTGAAAACCAAGATAAATCAGACGTGGAGACTTATTTAAGTTGTATTTTCTAATAGTTATGAATTTGCAATAGAAGCAACAAGTTTTGACAAATTTACTATGTGTTTTGGTTCCATTGTTCTACCTAAAAGGACATAATAACTTGTATTTTTACAAGTTATCAATTATTCTTTAAAATGTTTTAAAAAACTAAAAGGATTTCTAATATGTTTAGATCTTTTAGTATGTTCTATTAAAATTACCTTGAGAAAACATAATTTCCATTACATTTTCCAAAGTTATGTAATTTATGAATATATAAGTTTTGATGTAAAATTGAAACGATGAAATGAGATGATCCTTCTACCCTATGCACGAGATGTCTCATACCTGTTGTATGTTATGGTGTGGAATATCTTATCCTTGTAGTGTGACATGGAATAGAATATCTCATACTTATTGTGTAATCTGGTATAAAATGTCATTTGCTTATTGAGTGATCTCACATTGGAAGACGCAACGTGTGTAATAGAATTGATAAAAACTTGTTAATGCATTAAGACTACTCCGCATAGCTGCAACTTGACAAAAGAGTGTGGTAAATGCTTGAGCTGAGGAAAGAGTACAAATATATAATTAATATGCAGAATGATTCTGCAAACAATGATGAGGTTATAAGAACGAATGTGTTTCTATGTAATATAAGCTTTGAACTTGATTTTAAAAAGGAAATGATATTCTATGTAATTTGTAAATGTTAATAATAAGATTTGAATTATGTTACTTGACTAATGCATTAAAAGGATTTGTTTTGAACTCAATAATCTAGTATTGAAATGCAAAATGTTAATATCGTATGATTGGGCAAAATAATTGTAACAATTCAAGGAGAAGATTTGATTTATATAAAAGTATTAATGAATTCACATCACTTAATAAAGAGCTAGGTGAAAACAGTCATACTTTTATCTTAGAATGTTGTTCTTTTAAAGTTAGGAAGAGACTTGTACTCATACTTAACGAACTTTTGATCCAATGTTAATGAAGTCTTGGTTATTTATAAATGAGTTTTGATCTCCCATTTAAATTTGTTGTACATTCATTCCGCTTACTAGATGTTCTATGTGTTATCTCGTGAAGAGATTCATGTAAAATGTCTAGGTGGTCACGTTTTTTCTTAATCACATTAAGTGCCTTCGAGAATGGGGCGTGACAGGAAGAATGTTTGTATCTTCAAAGAAACTTGAGTCTTCAAGTGTAGTCAGCTTCATGAGTTAGGGAGTCTTTTGATTGTGGAGAATGCTCTAAACCTATGAAGTATAAAATCTTTTTACCTCTATAAATACAGAAACTTTTCTATTTATAGAGTTCTCTAATGGAGTCTGACTTGAACTTGGTTAGTCTATGGACTAGGCACTTAGGAGTAATTAGTTGTATTTGAACATTATTTAACATTTGGGTTAAATTAAGTCTATTTTCATGCTTAGTTGAACTTTAGTTCAAACAATAATAGGGTAATTATAATGGGTAACAATTTTAGGACTAATAATTAAGTATATAGCAACATTTTTTAAAAATTGCAAATATAGCAAATTCTATCAGTGATAGACTTATATCATTCCTAGACTCTTATAGTTTATTAGTGATACACCAATATTTGCAACATAGTCTATCAGTGATATAGACTCCTATCAAGGATAAATTGTGACAAATTTTATTATATTTGCAATTTTTAAAAAATGTTGTTATATACTTAATTATTTTGAACCTAATTGTTATATGTGCATCTATCCTATAATAATATTTGATTGAACCAAAATAATTAGTTTGATCTAACGATGATGATAAAAACACTTGGTGTCATCAAAATTAGCCAATTTATTTCTTCATTTTCAATTTGGAACACATGTCTACTTTTAATTAGTACTACATTCAATTATGTAATTTCGTCATTAATTTGGTAAATGACGTAGTAATTTGTGATTGGTCCAAAGTTATCCATCAAACTATGTATCGTTTTTATCTTTTCTGTCAATTTTATTTTTTTAAAGAAAGGAATGGTGTCTTTATCTTTATTAGTTTAGAATTGAGAAAAAAATATTATATGACTAATTATTGTAAAAAATAACGCGCAACAATACACGAAAGTTGAAAAAATACAATACTAAAATAAATAAGGGATGCTTGCAAAAATAGTAAAAAAAAAATAATAATAGGACTTATGTCCTACATTTTCTAAATTGCAAAAATAACAAATTTAAAAGCTGATAACCCTCTAATAGTCTTATGATAACCGTCTGATGGCCCTCCGAAAGCCATCTGATATAATTTGATAGTCGTCTAATAAGCGTCATATTTTCCACATTCGCAATATGAGAAAAAAAAAAGAGGTGTCATAGGCTGTTTTTTTTTTTCATCTGATGCAATTTTCAATAAATAAAATAAATTATATAAAGAAAATAAAGAAAAGTTATTGAAAATTGCAAAATTATTGAAAATTGCAAAACTGCTGAAAATATTTACAAAATATAGCAAAATATCCTATTTTATCAATGACACCGATAGAAGTCTAACAATGTCTATTAAATGCACTAATAGATGTTGATAGAAGTCTATCGATGTCTATCATTGATAGAATCTGAAAGTTTGTTATATTTTATAAATATTTTGGTTCAATAGGCTATATATGAAAATGCCCCTAAAATAAAGAAATAAGAATTAAGAAATAAGAAAATAAAGAATATGAAAATTTACTAAATTGGAAAAAAAACTCCAATATATTCCACTTTCTTCCATTTCTTTGGATATTTCACGAACATATGTGTCTAACAAAACCCAACAAATGTTCCTATTTATTGGAAATTTAGTAAGCAAGAGATAGATTACATAACCACTAATATCTTCAAGACACGTAACAAAGAAGTTGGATAGAAAATGATACATAGCATATAATGGACACTAAGTATACAATCAAACATCTATTTTAATAATATTTATAATACTAATATATATACCAAAATAGACATTTGCATAAACAAATAGTAATTAATTCATTCTCAAGCAAATATAGTAAAATTAATAAATTAGATTTAAAATGAAAAAAAAATGTTTTGATCCAATATTATTATTTTATTATTTTGGTACTTAAATTTAAAATTTTGAAAATCAGGTTTTATAATTTTTGTTTTGACTTTTTGAGTATTTATTCATTTCTATCTTTATTTTAGAAAGTCATTTTGGAAAAAGAAAACTAAATTGATGAAGAGAAAACACTTGACATCAACTTTTTGAAATACTAAACATAAAATCACCAAAATACCTTTCCTAGTCCTTCACCTCACTCCTACGTACCTTAAGTCTCAACCTACTCTAGGTTAACACTCCAACAACTAACTTTGATGAGCCTTATCTTTTGATGATCACCACTAACAATTAACTCCATCGATGGTTACATTTGATAACAACTTTTAATTTAACGACTATCTTTAGTGAACATTTTTTATGATCAATTCTAATAACACCATGAAATAACAATTTTGTTGGCCAACTCCAACGACCCATTTGCCAACCAACTGAGCGACCGCCTTTCAATTATGATTTAGGACCAATCAAGAATCGAACCAAATCAATAGTTTGACAAAAAAAAAAAGGAAAAAAAGATCCAACTCAATATTCGATCGAGAACAAAACAGATAATTAGCTAGTTTTTATTTGGTTTAATTTATTATCAATCTGTTCTAGTCTTTTTTATATATTCTTTTTTCTTTCAAAATTTGGTTGTTAATTCCATTTTTTTTAAATGATTTGTTTAATTTGTTAATTTTAATTTTGAAATGAGAGATTATTTAAAAAATATAACAAACTGACAAAATATTTATATATAGAACAATTTCGAAAATGGAAAAAACTCACAAACCCACACATGAAAAATACCATAAATGTATCCATCACGTGCCATTAATTTGACACCCCACGCACATAATACATTTGGTACATGATCTTGGTACAAGATTGTTTAGATTTGGTATACAATCGTTTAGATTTGGATAGCTAAACCTAAACGATTTTTTTCAAGATTTCTTTTGTACATGATCATTTAGATTTGACTATTATTTTCTGCATGATCGTTTAGATTTGTCTATTATTTAATACATGATCGTTAAGACTTGGATAGTCAAACCTAAATGATTTTTTAAAAGATTTTTTATACATATCATTTAGATTTGATACTAGCCAAATCTAAATGACGTGTACCAATATCCTATTGACTTTTTTTTACTATCTTTTAAATTTGATACACGATCTTAAACCAAATAACAGATTGAAAAAAAAATTACTGAAAAAAAAGAGAAAAAGACGATGGAAAGGAAAAAAGAATTTGAGAAAATGAAAAGGAAGGACAAACTGAAATATTTTTTAAAAAATGGTCGGATTCATGATCTTTTCTATTTTGTTACGTGAGTCGTAATATTTTGGTGTTTTATTATATTTATAAAAAATTCTATTTTTTATATAGATGGAAAGTATATACATATATATATATATATATATATATATATATGTATATAATTTCC
>JBBPDI010098896.1:0-10943 GCA_037974545.1 Cucumis variabilis | reverse complement strand
CATTGGCGACGCTTCTCCTTCTCGATGAGATCGAAAATCTCAGGGTCGACGGTGTTGAGAGGAGTGTTGCCCCAGTCATTGACGGGATCCATGGCGGATGAAAAGGGGAAATTAGAGAGAAAAAATTGATGAGAAGAAGAAGAAGGAGAAGAAGCTGGAAATGGGGCGAAGACAGTTTGAGATGAGGAATTTGTGGGGGGGGGTTAAAAGGGCCAAGGAATGAGTAATTTACGAAAATAGCCTTTTTGTTTATGTAATTTTCATTTTCAATGGTATTTATTTTAATAAAGTTCATGTGGTTGTGTAGGTGTCGACGTTAGCTCCATTTGTTGATCTCTTTTACATTAGGTGGATTTTTTATGTTCACCAGTAATTTTCATTACTTCTTGTAATCCTCAATGCTTTTATAATTTGAGATCCAACCATCCATCATTTTATGTGATACTAATTCATGCCTGTGTTTATCGGCTAATTTATCTAAATCTAATAAAAATATATATTTATCTTTCATATAAAAAATAAATTTAAAGACAGTAAAGTCACCACAATTCTTCTTAAAGTTGATAACTGTTGAGTATTTTTATATTTTATATTGTGAACTTTGTGGGCTTTTTTTAAAAAAAAATTATTTAAATATTTTCGCACTTTAATTCCTTGTTTATTTGTCAAAATTATTTTTATTTTTATTCTTAATATTATTGTAACATGTATTTTTATATACTCAAAATTTATTTTGATTCTCTAACAACATGTTTTAGTTTATATTTTTAAAATAATAAGTGATATAAACACTTTTCAAATCACTCTCAAATTTTTATGTATAATTTAAACATTTTCCAAATCACTCTTAAATTTTTTATTTTCAATTTTATATCAAATAATTTTTTTTCTCTTTTAATTGATACGTTGTTTTATTCGCAAACATAAAAGTCAATTTTATATCAGATACTTTTTTCTTTCTTTTAATCAATGTGTTGTTTTATTCTTAGACATAATAAAGTCAAGTTTATATCAATAGTGTTTTTTTCTTTTAATCAAAGATGGAACAATAGATATCAAAGTTTATAGTATAAATTCATGATAATTGAACTATGCTAATAGTTTTGTGGTTGAGAATTTTTTAGATCCAATTGAACACATATAAATATGTAATATAACATAAAATGTATTTTGAGTTCCTTTTTTTGTTATTTTATTTTATTTAGATCAAATAGTTGAACTCATTTCTAACTTTTTAAATTCATCATTATTGAAAGTGCTAGATACTGAGATTATAATTCTATTAATTAAAGCATATATCATCAACCAATGTATACTTATTTAAGTCTATAGTTCAACGTCTTTATCTTGATGTTTAAAATTATCAATTGTTCTATCTAGAGCGAAAAGTTTTGGTCAAAAATTGCAATGGGATGAATTTTCATTTTCTCCAAATTTCTCAAAGTTTTGAGATTTCAATTAAAATTTCAGTGTTTTATTTTTAAGTAATTAGCAATGCTAGTTCAATTTTCAGTTTTACACACATTGTATAATTTCATACGTCAATATAATTTTTCCTCAAAATTAATTGGATGTGAGCTTTGTTTGTTTTAGGATCTAAAATTTTTTACTTTCAAGAAATCACATATTTATTTTAAATTTCATTCAACCTTTTATTTTCATTGTATTTTTACATCATTTCACCACAAAATTGAACCAACGTGAGTTTTGCTTCTATTACAACCTAAAGCATTCATTTTCAAGAAATGAAATTTGAGAAAATGATTTATTTTTAAATTAAATCAAACTTTTCTGTTGAATTTTTACATCAAGATTATTGATATTAGAGTTCGTCGAATGGATGACCAAAAAATTGAGGAAAATGACAAATAACTGGATTTTTTTAAAAAATGTCTCAAATGACTCTTTGTTGATGTTCGTTTGTAAGTGTATTGTGAACAATACGATGGATTCTATGCCTACTATGTGTTGTGGCTTAAATGCAATGAATGTGATGATGAATTACAAACTTTCCTATTTAAGTTGAAGTGTAAACTTAAAGTAGGTTGTCTAGTGAGTCCAAGATCAAAAACAAGGAATTGTTGTTTTATGAATGAATTCTCGATTTAAACTTTTGTAGTAAAAAATAAATCAAAGTTAAGATAAGTGAATTATGTCTTACAACTATGGTTATGAAACTATTGCCTTGGTAGATGGGTTGGTTATGCTTGTGGTCAATGTTGGTACATCATTTTGTAGAGTAGGTAGTGAAAATGTAGGAAAGCTATGAATTAAACAGGGTTAATAAAGTTTTCTAACATTCTTGTTAACCATACACAAATAACGTTCATGTGTTTAGTTACTACATAGGACAAGCTACCTTTTGACGCCTTAACGCCACAAATACTTTATTTCTAGCAATAAATGTCGCACTGGTACGTGATAAACTTAAGCTTACTACTTAGATTACTTCTATCTTTGTTTAAATTTGTCTTAACTACTTATCTTCTAAGTAGTTAACTATCTGCACTTGAGCTAACCTTTCGATTAACTCAAGCATGGATTCTTAGGTTAGGTTAAACAAACTTGTGCATCTTTTACATTGTATCCCAAGTTTCGTGAACTTCAGATACAGCAACACTTGAAATCAAGAAACAACGGTGTGGAATGAGTGAAATGTGTTGTTAAAAATAAAAAATGTTGAATTTTGACGAGAAAAAAATGCTACTTTCAAATTTTCATATTTCATGACACTATATTCACGTTGTTAATTAACGACATAATTTAAGTGCTATTAAAAAAATTCCCAAATAAAAAAACCCTTATTCCAATTTTTCCCTTCCTTCATACGAAACCATCGCGATTGTCCTACCCTCTTGAAAAACCCTTTCGAAACATCTTTGTCCTCCTCTGTCTGTTGTCACCTAGCACTGTCGTCCTCCTCCATCTGGTGCTTCTCGTGGTAAATGCTCTTCCATCTGGTTTTTCTCGCTGTGAACGCTCCTCCATCTAGTGCTTCGTCATTCCCTCTTCCATTTGGTGCTTCCTATGTTTGATGCTTCGTCGTCATTCCTTCCTCTATTCTGTCATCTGTAAGTGTTCGTCTAGTTGCTTTGTCATCTGGTGCTTTGATGTTTAGTGCTATGTAAGTGTTTAGAGTTTTGGCTTGAAGTTTTCCTCACCCTGTCTCATTCACAATTGGTCTCTTCTTAACATTTTTTTTTAATTCAACTGTTTACTGATCTAAATTTTGTCGACTAGGATCTCTGGAGTTGTTTCTCTGTTTTCATTATTTTTTAGAACCTTGATGTTTCTTGTTTACATATTCGATTTTCAGTTTATTTATTTTATTTTATTTTTTGCTTTATTCTTTTCATACTAGTAAGTTTGTTTGATTGTTTCCTTGAAGTTCATCTTCTGTCTTCAAACAAACAAGTAGGGATCTCTCTGAATTGCATTTTTATTTTCATTCTTTAATCATCGATTTCATTTGTATCATAACAACGAAAACTTTATTGTATGTTAAGAGGTATAAAATGAAAGTAAAGTGAAGATGTATATGAATAGACTGAAAAATGTGTGTACATATATAGGAATTATAGAGAGTTTTATTGTATTACAGAAAGGATGTGAATTATTTAAGAGAAGTGACATAAGTGGATATGTTTTGATGGGGTTTGAGTTGGGTATGAATGATGAAGAAAATAGGTTACATCATAAAAAAGGGAAATGAGGAGGATTACATTGTACATTAGATTAGAATTTTTATGGTTGAGCTTGTCACACCCCTCTTCCAGAGCTCCTTGCCTAAATTCCTAGCCTAGCTCCAAAAGAGGGTGCAAGGGCTGGCAAAGGTTGACATAAATTGACAACACACATCAGCCAACTAACTTGCCTAACTTAACTAGCAATCTCAATCCCAAATGCATGATCGAAAAGCACAACATAAACTACATGATTTTAATAACAAATTAGACCATTAGTTGCAACATCTAAGACATCAGCATAAGTTTAAACATGATAACTCAGTGGAAGCTTAAACATGATAAAAGCCTTTTAACTAGTTTGACACATAACATTAAGACTCTAACAATAGCAATAGACATGCTCACCCTGAACTTAATTTACAGTGTCAATACTAACTCTCACCAATTCTTAGCAACCAAATTTAAATTGATTGGCCTAGCAGCAGGAAGTTCAGCACTTAGTGAATGACAATCTTATAAAACATGTTTTCTAAAACAGTTAATCATAAATCCTTGGCTTAAAGAAACATTTAGACAGTTGAAAATCATTTTATAAACATGATAATTTAGACTTTAGGCATTTGATAACATTTTGTAAACCTTTCTTGAATCATGAATCCACAATCCATTCTTAGCATGGAAACAAGACAGTACTAACATCTTATCTTCAAAGATGGCATGAATTTCAAATCACCCCTTCCTCGAAAGACATACTAGGTGGCAAAACACCATGTCGTCAAAAAATAGACATAGGTCACAGTTTTCACTACCCCTCCCTCCTCACAAGCATAACAAGTATACCTTTCCCGATGGATTGTAGTCCCTAGGCTCGTTGGCCTTCCTATTCTGTAGCAGAGTAACCAAATGTACATATAGGGCCATAGATAGTACTTAGGGCATATGGGCATAGAATCATTAAAACATGCTTGAAAACTCGGCTTAAAACATATTCTTGCTTTCAAATCACATAGTCATAAACATGCTTATAACATCAACTTTGGAAACCAAGCTTAAACCATACTTTACTAAATCATGCTTTCAACTTTCAAATACTTTTCTAAGCATATGCTTTGCAAATCAATAATCTCAAATATACTTTTGAAAACATGCTCTAAACATTAGCTTGTAAAACATGCTTAGAAATCATTTTAGAAGTTCATTTTGTTAATAAAAAGCAATAGCTTGTGCAACTTGAAATCCTGCTTTCTTAATAGTTTATAGAAACAAAGTGTCACTCACAATACTTGATCCCACCCTTGACTCAAAAATTTCTTCAAATTCTTATTGACCTGAAAATTCATTATTTAAGTTTTAATTAATCCTTTGACCATGAAAAATATCCAAACTTTGCTAAAAACAGCCCCAAAACTATGACATGGCACTGTTGGTTGCATGGCATAGGCATAGGCAACACGAGTGCACGCATAGGGCATCAGAATGCGCAGCCACATGCTTGCCTTGCACGCATAACACAAGTCTATCTACTTGGCTTAACACTATGCTTCATGCACGACATCTTACCTTGCGAGTATGGCCTGAGCACAATCCTACTGCTCGATTGTGCCATGTGCCCCAATATCTCAAGAATAACCTCTTTTACCTTCAGGTTGGCACACTTAGCATGCTCTTCACGCCGTGATGCTCGACCACCCAAAAGCTGTGAAAAATTCTATAAACTTCATTTAATTTCCAACATCATAACTTTTAATCTAGACCTCAAAATGGAAGTGTTCCTTCTACAAACTTTCTTAGAATTTTCTTGACTTTCTTACCTCAAAATTGCAGCTTCAAACTTTACAAATTCAGTGTTGTAGCCCTCTGGAACTAAAGACTACCCAAAATCCTTCTAAAAATGACATTTCCTTCTTTTTTGAACTCAAACCTATATCTCTTCTCCTAGTATTCGTCCAGTAGCCCTCCTACATAAATTAGACTCATTTAAAAGATTTTTTTAAATGGTTTAAGGGAAAATACATGAGTAGTTTGCTTCCACTCAACATCTGAAACTGTCCTTTTATAGAGAACTTTGCATGCCAACTTGTTGCCACCACTTGACACCTCTTGCTTGTCACAAAAATGCATAGTGCATGCTGTGGACACTTGGATTTCACTCCATCAACTTACCTTGAATTCGACAACCTTCATCATCTCGCTCAACCAATAGCTCTACGCCTAAAACTTCACCTTGCTCTCATGCTAACCTCACAACAAAAGCCACCAGGCCCATTCTTGCAAAGCCCACCTATCAAGCTATCACTCCTAGCTTTATTATCTCTCTTACTCAAGTCATCTTGCCTAGCACAAATAGCTACCCAAAGACATGCCTATCTCGCCTAGTATGCCATTACTTCATGCTTAGGGTCATATCAAGTCCTTAGAGGGTTTCTTACACTAGGCAGCTACTAACCAACAATAAAAAATGCATAGATGTCTTGGCGGTTATGTCACGCCCTGCCTCAAATGTCAATTCATGCGATTAGATGGAAGCATGCCACCTAAATGCTCAATTTGTATCTCCCTGCAAGATGACACGTTAAATGCCTAGTAAGCAGAACAACTTCTTCGACTTGTCTCTTCGCATTACTTCAACTTTGAACTTCAAGAACCTTCACAATTCATTGCAACAGAAAGACATAACTTTTTAGACTTATCTCCATCGTCTAGTTTTCAACACTTAGCTCTAATTGATTCTTTGACTACCAAGCGATAAGCACGAATAATAAAACAACGGAATAAGAATAACTTCTTCTCTTTATTAACTTAACACTTTACACCAAATACAAATGAAATTATACTTTACAATTAGAACAAGGCTTAGACTGCTAACTTTTTTAGGCTCTTCATGTCTGACTCAGTTCTTCCACTCATCGCCTCGCTTGGGCTTCATAAAATTGTGATGTTGTCTTTGACATCTCTTCAGAATTGACCTGCAGCCCTCGGTGATCAAGGTGTTTAGGAGTATAAGAATTGCCTACAAACTCCTTAAACATACAATAGAAGAACACGGCTTGCTCATCGTACAAGTTTACATAACAACTCATCTTATCCTCCTTTACTTGACTTCCTCGCCTAAAAACCTTTCTCTACTTGGCTTCAATGTTTAATAACCTAGGAATGGGAAAACTTAAAACATAAGTCAAATACTTAGTGAGTGATGAGTTGGAAATACCTTTTTGGGGAATACAACATTTTCAATGATATTAATTATTTATTTTATAAACATAAGTTCTTTTCACATCAATTTATAACCATAACAACCACAATAAATTCCACATGTTTCATTCCATTTCATCAAGACATTCACCACTCATCATCAAGACCTGGGACTCTTCCATCCACATCTAATTGTTTGGATTTAGGATTCACTTCGCCAGTGTCTTGTGATAGACTTGGAATTTTTACCAGAGTCTCACAGTAATCATTCTTTACTCAGACTTGGGACTCATTTCACCCCAACGTCTCATCGCCTAGACCTGAAATTCATATTCACCAGCGTCTCAATCATTTCTTACTCAGGCTTGGGAGTCACTTTCACCAACATTTACCCGTTTAGATCTGAGATTCACATTCACTAGTGTCTTATTTTAAACCTGGGATTTTCACCAGTGTCTTGCAATAGATCATACAATACCACACATCATACAATCATTAGAGTCAGCAAATACGAAGTTTTAGCTCAAAAGCTTTACTTTCAAGACACAACATTACATTAGTAACAATCTCATGGGATAAGCATTAAACATAAGACTACGAGGGAATGCTTTCATACAATCACAAAACATTTCTTTCATACATAAGAGATAATTCACAAACATTCATTTATTTATAAGGATCACTCACAGAACTACTTAACCTTCACTTCTTTTTCTCCCTTTGCTTTCGTCTTTCTCTTCTCACCTAGTGATTCCCTCAACTGGCTTTTCAATAATTAGCACTTCCTCTTAACAATTTATCAGAATGTTTAGCATTTCATGTCATTTTCTTCTGGCCCTTTTGGCCCTGTTTATAGTGCCTTTCTAATTGATGAGTCAATTCCATGCTTTACACGTGTCAATCTACAAGTCATCAGGTCATGCGACCAACCCAAGTTCAACATGTTGCCAACCGTCACTCGAAATTAGACATTTTCTATGGAACATTAATCTTATCTTCTTGGAATGCTAAACTCTTTATCATTTGACTTTCTCCTTGAAAAATAATAGAATATTTACAGTCCCTTAGAAGATCGTTTAGTCATTCACATGGTCGTCTAATCTAAACGCCTTTTCCATTGTAACAAAATTCAAGCGCAACCTCTCCTCCCGTTACTCTACAGGGGCTCAATTCTTTAATACCTCTTCCTTACATGTCAGCCTTTTCCATCGTAGCCCAACTTTAATGCAATAGTACTTAAATGGAACTATTCTTTCTTGCATCACCTTTTCTCCAATCGTGTCCTTTACAGAATGTTCCTTATCCATACTTAACCAAGTAATCCCTTTCGAATAAGACTCCTCTTCAACAGACATAGATGAACCCATAATGGAAACGTTCATTCAATTTGCTTTTCATAATGGAAAACGTTCCAATACTATTAGGTGTCCATGTTTAAAATGTGCAAATCGTGTGTCGCATGAAGAATCAATAGTCAGATATCATTTAGTTGCCAATGGAATTGTCAAAGGTGTTAGTTGTGGTTTTGGAATGGTAAAGCTTTTACGATAAAGAGTTTAAACAATCAAGGTATTACACGAAGGAAGATACTAACGATGACGACGATGATTTATTTCATGTGCTAAAATGGTTCAAAATGTCCATGATCAATTTTTTTTGTACCCAATACGTTTGAGAGTATGTTCGATGATACAAAGAAATCTTTATTTTTTTGTTAAAAATGATTCACAATGTTTTCGATATTAGTTAAGCTATACAGCATGAAGGTTAAATTTGGATGGAGTAATGCTATTTTCTCCAAACTATTGCCCACAATTAACCAATTCTTGCCTGAAAATAATGAAATTCCAACATCCATGTATGAAGCAAAAAAAAAAAAAAAAAACTTATTGCCTTTGGACCTAGTTATCAAAAAATAAATGCATGTCGAAACGATTGTTGCTTGTATAAAAAAGATATGGCAAACATTTGTAGGTGCTCTAAATGTAACCTTTTAAGGTGGAAGACAATTAAAAACTCAAATGAAGAGATTAAGGGAGTTGCAACCCAAACAACTGTGGTATTTATTTTCTAATTGTTCCAAGGTTTTTAAAGATGTTCAAGAACTCTGAGCATGAAAAAGAAATTGTGTTGTTGATAGAAAAGTAGACGATGTGTTAAGGCATCCAGTTGATACTCCATCTTGGAGGTTGATAGACCATTTGTAGCCAACTTTTGGTCTAAATTGAGAAATCTCTGCTGAGGGTTGGTTCTCTTTGGTTTTTGGCTATGAGTATTATCTTAAGCATGTTTTGTATAACTAAGTTAGTTCTTTTTGTTCTTATTGGTTCGTAAAGATTGGATTAAAACTTAAATTTGCAACACTTATAGATTATGCTTATGCTTATGTAGTCAGTGTCTTTATTTCAATTTAGCATCTCCTATTCATCTTTTATTTTTACCTTGGTTTCTTTTGAAAAGTTAATTTGTGTGCTTATTAAGAAGGTGAAATCTGCTTGGCATTTGAGGCCAAAGTCAAGAAGTTACCTTACACGATAAGACTACAAGCAACGAAGATGACCTACGTGATAAGAAGCACTACGCGATAAAGAGACTACACAGAGAATTCTCACTGCGGTATAAGCTTACTTCACTAGAAAGTAATGACATTATTGCCAACGTAAGAAAGTTGGTGAACAATTTGACCTTTCCATCTAATCTGAATCTAAGAAAAGAAATGGCAGAGACACGTGGTGTTCGGAATTCGACCTCCTCTCATCGCTGAAAGTAATAATCATTACTGCATGGGAAACCTCCACTAGAAAAAGGTTATAAAAAGAGAAAATTGCAATCATTTTTTTTTGTTGATCTTACCATAAACTTTCTGTAACGATCCAACTCTTTATATTAAGTTGGTGTTAATACTACTAAAATAAATAAAGACCTTTTTTTATTAAAAATAAAAGAAGACACTAAATTTTAAATGAAAAATTCAAATACTAATTTATAAATTATAAATAAAGTATGTAGAGATAAAATAGTAGATAAAATCCTAGTTCGGACCTTATTTAACTTTTAAAGAAAATAACATAAAAGTAAAATATAGGTTTGATAAATCTAAATAAAATACCAAAGATCAAATTACTATAAAGATAAAGCAGAAGCAACACAAATTTTTCCTTATAGCAAACCACGGTCACTTCTTGTTATTCGCCAGTTTTCCTCTACCTTTATCTTTACCTTTGCCTAAAAAATTAAACATAGAAAAAGGTGACTATATAAGTAAAAATCTCTCCCTTTTGCAGGTTTGGCTAACCCATATTTTAGGGGAGATGTTGCCAAAATTTCTATGATGTTTCATAATACTTGTTCTATAGATCAAGCTTAAGTTGAAAAGAATTGTTTTCAGAAAGTGTTTCCATGAAACGATCTAGGTTAGAAGCGAAAACCTAGATCGGGGTGTGACAACTTCCTAAGAAAGGGTGTGCTTAGGACACCATAAGGTTGAACATAAATCTCACATTGTGAACTTTGTGAGAGAAGGTGAGTGGGAAAATGAGTATCATACACTTCTTTTTCCTCCTACTAAGTGTTTTAGAACCTAGAGTTATTAACTTAGTGAAAATTGACAAATTAAATTTAACTAAATCCTTGTTAATTTGCTCAAAATTACATTTTATATTGAAATTTTAAAATATATGATTTCATTTATTAAACACCTTAATAAATACAATTGTTTATTGTCTGTTTATAAAATATTTGACCTATTCACCTTCCAGGCCGATTTCTAAGTAGGGGTGTTTTGTTAACCGCCAACTTAAGTACCACAATCCTAAACAGAACCTTCTTTAGACAAAAGTCCTTTATGCCACAAATATTTTATAAATTTAAGCCTTTATGGAATTTAATTAAATTATAACGACCCAACTTTTCTAACTAAGTCGAAGTCAATAATTTAAAACCATGACCTTAATTTACTAAAAAACTCCAATTTAAATTTATAATCAAACTCACAAAGAAACTAAAATTTGAGTTCGGGCCCTGTTTAAAATAACCAAAATTTCAAAGTAAAACTCGTAGAACACT
>JBBPDI010098889.1:0-10943 GCA_037974545.1 Cucumis variabilis | reverse complement strand
AAGAAGAGAAACGACTCTTTCATTGGTATATTCTCAGCAATGTAGATGAAATAGCCGAATACTGGAGGTACATATTTATATACATATTTTATGGTTTTATACCTCGTTGACACACAATTTGACAATTTTGTAATTTAGGAAATACCTTCTTTTGATGCGTCGTCGGGGCGAAAGCTTTTTTGAACTTTTTAAAAGACACCAACGAGCATTTGTCGATTAGTTCAAATCTCAGGTATTTCAAGTGAATGACATTGAACATTTATACTTCATACATATTTTATACATATATAAGTAGTTTTATGCTACATTGGATTTCAAGTCATGATAGAAATGCGTAACAATTCAAACATTTCTCAAGATTTATTTTCACTCGCAATGGGACCATTACTTGATGTCCGCTCTTACAGTGGATGCATTGTAAATGACGTATGATTTTACACTTTGGAGCGTGATTTCCGATGTACAACACAAAATAGTGGAGTAATGGTAATTGGAGAAGGTAGTGGGGGCAGTGCGAACAACAATTTTTACGGAGTTCTAGACGAAGTGTTGCACATTCAATACCCATTTAGACGACGTGCTTGGTTATTCAAGTGTCGCTGGTTTGACACAGACGAAAATAAAAATTATAGAACGCATCAAGAACTAGGCTATAAATCAATAAACACGTCCCTTTTTGGTTTGCTGAGGAACCTGTGATTCTTGCAACCCAAGAACATCAAGTGTTCTACCTTGAGGATCCAAAAAATGGTACTGGTTGGAAAATTATTTAAGTGGTGCAAAATAAACGTGTATGGGACGTGCCAGAAGCAAAAGATATCGAGAATGATCAACTTAATGTAATGGAAATCATCGTTCCACATCGGATGGATGAACACGTTATTGAGGATGACACCCTGTGTAGGACTGAAGTTGATCCTACGATAGTTGAAAGACCAAATGTTTATCATCTCGTGCAAAATTTCATTAATGATGACGAAGATAACGAACAATCATCAAATGAAAGCGAGTCGTGCGATGATGAATAACAATATTTGTTTTGACGTATACACACATTTAGTCATTTTTTATACATTAATTACGTTGTGCTACTTGAGTTTTATTTTTTTAATGTTTTGTTGAATTTTATGTATGTAGATAAAATGTCTAACTTTTCGAGTAATGCGCATGAGGAAGACTACTTCCTTAATCTTGATGCGTTGGATAACGCGGGTGGTTCGTCATCAGTCAGCGACACTTCAGGTTTGTAATAATCCACAAATTTAATTAATATAATTTCTTCGTAGCTCAGTTGATTATGCTTTTAAGTTATGTTTGTTGTATATAATCACAATGTTGTTCTGAGTAGATCCCTCTCGTTCAGCTTCCACTACAAAGAGAGTACGCCAACATTCTAGAAACATTGATGTCGAGCGATATGTGCAGTAGAATGGGAGAATTCCTATTTCCATCCCCCTCTGGAGGGGACAGGCCTGTCTCGGTACACGCACCTTATTTCAGTTGCACGATCGGTGTGCTGACATGAGACACGTATCCTATTCAGGCCCTAAAGTGGGCAGATGTACCACCGGAGTGCATCGAGGTCGTCAAGGGCGGCCTAACGGTAAGTCTGTAAATTCCTAAACATTTACGTATGTTTCTGTTTTCTTATTTACTTTACTAACTTGAAATCTATTTCTTTTGTAGCAATTTTTTGTGTTTGATCTTAACGATCCAGCACTCAATCGGTTTGTTGAGCATCAGATGCTCACTGTGTGGAAGGAATTCAGGTCAAGCAATCATCGTCATTTTAAGAAATTTAGTGACCCTGAACAAGCACGAGTAAACCCACTCCCGAGATTGGTCAATCGGATGGAAGATTGGCACTTTCTATGTGACCACTACATCACTCGACAATTTTAGGTAATTATTTATATACTGTTATGTTACAATATTTCATTTCTTTAAAAGTATATAATGTTTTCATTGTCTTTTTTGGAATGTAGGAGCAATCAAACATGTGTAAGGCTGTCACGGCGCGACAGCCTTACAACCATAGGAGCGGCATAAAATCGTTTCTTCAGAGACAGGTAGAGCTCACTGAGATGCACAGTCGTCCTGTAGATCGTATCGAGTTCTTCAAAGAAATGCACGCCAGTAATAGTCGCCTACTACAGAGAACGCTTTCATAAGTTTTAGAAAAATTTATATTTGATTTATAATACTTTTATTTATTCTATGTTTTGAAGTCTGATAAGATCTCAAACTTACATAAGGTTCTGTTTTGTGCAGAATCAGAATGTGGATCTACAGTCTCAGCCCATCTCAGAGGGTTCTGAACCACTAATTGAGGACGAGATATACGAGACTATTTTGGATAGACGACCGGGCTACTCAAAAGGTCTTGGTTGGGGTCCGAAACCCAAGTTAGGACCGTCGCTTCATCTTCTTCCTTCAGTATGTATGACTATCAAGCACACGTAGTAGTGGTTAGCAAACTCAGAGTGAGCCTTGACAATGCTAACCGAATGCTCGAAGAACAACGCCTGAGGGAGGAGAAGTAAGATCGTCAGATGACGGAGCGAGATTGCCAATTGACGGACCATGCATGACAAATAGAAGAGATGAAAAAAATGCTTGAGGAGATGAGTCGGGCACAGAGAGGCCCGTGATCGTGCATACTAGTAAAGTGAATCATTATCAAGTATATGAATCAAGTTTACATGTGTATATCAATAGTATATCAAATGTATTTAATCAATCAAATGTATAAATGAAGAATACTAAGTGTATCTGCAGTGCATCGGGTATATCAAACATATCATGTACATCAAACGTATCAAATTTGTTGAATGTACCAATGAAACATAACAAGTTTATTAGTGGTGTATCAAATTTATAAGTGAAGTCTTTAAGTGTATCAAACTATCAAGGTCTAAGAGGTATCAAGTGTATCAAGAAGAATCAAGTGTGTATCAAAAGGTATCGGGTGTATCAAAGAGTATCAGTGCATCAAGTGTATCAATCACATGTATCAGGTGTATCAATGGGTATTAGGTGTATCAGATGTGTATAAGATGTATCAAATGTATATTAGTAACGAAGGCATTTGCGACATTTTACCTCTTGATGTGTGGGCTGGGCTTTGTTTTGCAATTTTCGCAAATAATAAAGTGTGTCTGTTATGACTTAATTATTATATATAACTTATTTTGTCATTTTTACAAGTGTCACATTAAAAAAAAACCATAAATAGTGCAATTACTTATGATTTAAATCATTGTTGTCATACACACATATCAAACCAGATAATAACTAATTAGTTCATATCGAAATGCAATTGTAAATACATAGCTAATTAGTTCACATACAGAACATAATCAGATCAAAGAAGACAATAATTTATCCTTTTTTATCTATTTATTTTTATTTAAGTTAATGCTAAAAAAAAGAGGGGAGAAAATTTCTTTTATTCTTCAATTTACCCTTTTAATGTGAGAAGTAAAATAACAGAGCATAAAAATTAAAATACAAATTAAAAAACAGGCCAAAAATTTTAAATAAACCATAAATCCAGTATTAAATTATTGAAATCCTTTATCAAAGCTCACACAACAAAGTGGTTATAAATACTGAAATTTTTTAAGAACAAAAGTCATACATTATTATTCATTCATTCCTTTGAATAATTGTTTATATCTTTCCTTTGTTCAGGAAAAACAAACAAAGAAACCATATATTCCTATAGAATGAGAACCAAAACAAAAAGGGAGAGAAAAAAACAAAATTTTGATCACGTATGTGTTGTTGGAAAAAATGTTACTGTCAATCAATATAGAATTATTGTGTCGTGACGAACCATTGTTGTAAAAATTCCGTTGATAACGATCAAAATAACTTGCTGCGCCGTTACGAATCACTACCTTGAAAGCAAATTCGTCCAGACCGTGGTGCTAACCTTAATGTTGGTTGCTCTCTAAAGTTAACAGAGCTCCCTACTTCGACGTGCACTCGCCAGAAATAGGAATAGAAATGATAAAGGATTGCTTAGAACTTGGTATGGGAGAGGATGGCGTATAGGTAGAGAGAAAGATAGAGAGGAGAGTTTCTATGGAATGAATGAAATGAACTGGAGGAGGGATCTATTATAAATAGAGCCCCCTCAACTGCCATCTGAAACTTAGTTAAAAGGAAGACGTGGAGGAAAGATCGACAGCGACGTGAAGCATGGAAGAACGACAATTCGGGACGACTGGAGAACTGGTCCAAATTGCGACGCGTGGCAAAACTTCAAACAACTGCATCACTGAGTGACACATGGCGGGCACTTAGGGGAACCAAAAAACTATTAAGATGAGTATCAAAAAATTGCATCCTTATTCGAGCAAGCGCGGTTGCCCAAGTCCACCCATCCGATCAGACGGACGGTGGCCTCTTGATAAGTTTTAGGATCTTCATCAATTAAAAACAGGCTAGTGAAATTGCAATCAATTTCATCGTGCCTTTCTATTATAAAGGTGCTTAGGAAATCGAGTCTGAAACATTTCTCAGTTCTTTGTCTTTTACTTCTTCTAGGTTCTAGATCATATCTTACGCTAGAAGTATCTACCTCAAGTGTTTCATTAACAACTTCTAGATCATGCAAATTTTTCCAAGGACAGGGAACAAACAGAGATCTCCTTAAAGGAAATACTTGCTCAAATAATTCTGCATCCTTAGATTCATTTATGCTTTTATCATTCAAACACATAAACCTATATGCAGCACTATTTTGAGTATAACCGATAAATATACAGTCAAAGGTTTTAGACCCTACTGTGGATTTCTTCAATGCAGGAAGTAGTACCTTAGCCAAGCATCCCCACACTTTCAGGTAGTTGAGATTTGGTCTGTATCCTTTCCAGAGTTCGTAGAAAGTTTTGTCCAGTTTTCTGTGGGGATCCCTGTTAAGAACAAAACATGCAGACAACACAGCTTCCCCCCACATATTGTCAGATAGACCAGAACTTAATAACATAGCATTCATCATTTCCTTGAGAGTTCTATTTTTACGTTCTACTATGCCATTTTGTTGTGGTGAGTAAGGAGCAGCGAATTCATGAATATTTACCACCTCCATCTGATCTTAATCTTTTTATCCTTTTGCCTAGTTGATTTTCAGACTCTGCCTTAAATTTCAAAAACATGCTACTAGCTTCATCTTTTGATTTTATCAAGTAAACCTTAGTATATCTAGAGAAATCATCAACAAAAGATACATAAAAATGTTTGTCTTCTCTACTAGGGGTGTTTTTTAAGTCAGCTAGATTCAAGTGAATCAATTTTAATAATTTAGTACTTCTTGTCATAACAGGTTTGTAAAGTTTCTTAAAGTACTTACTTTCTACACATACAAGACATTTACCAATTTCATGCGATTCACATGCATTAATTAACTTTAAATCTTTAAGCTTCCTAATTGATGCAAAGTTCACGTGTCCTACTCTACCATGCCATAGATCAATAGATTCAATTATGTAGGCAAAACCAGAAGTATTCGCATTCATAAAAGCAGTATTGAGTACAAAGAGACCATTAGACATATACCCCTTACCAACAAATTCTCCGTTTTTGGTAAGGACAACTTTGTCATCTTCCAGTATAATCTTAAGACCCGCCCAATTCAACAGACTCCCAGACACCAAGTTCCTACGTAGGGAAGGGACATACAAAACATTACTTAGGGATAAAGTTTTTCTAAACGTTAATTTTAAAATAACCTTCCTTTTTCCGATTACTCCTGTGGTGGCTGAGTTTCCCATGAACACATATTCTCCATCAGCAGCGTCCTCGTAGTCATGGAAAAGATCTTTGTTGGTGCAGAAGTGACTTGATGCTCCAGTATCCAAGATCCATTCAATCTTGTTTTCAATTAGGTTCACTTCCACAACTGCAGTTATGACTTCATCGTCTTGTTCAGCAAAGTTGGCTTGAGGTGCTGGTTTTTGGTTGTTTGATTTCCCTTTTCTTTGATTGCAATGATAGGATTTGTGTCATTCCTTTCCGCAGACATAGCAAATGAGTTTCCTTTTCTTGATCCCTCCAAGAGCCTTAAACTGCATCTTTTCTAGGGTTCTCCCATTTTGCCTTCTATCCTGTTTTGTCCTGTCTTTGTTTATAGAGGAAGACTCAACCAAGTTAGCATTAACAGAATTTAAATTTTTGGAAGCTAACTTATCTTTTATTCTGTTGGCCTCTTCTGTGCGTATGTGGTTGATTAGATCTTGGAGTTTCAGGTCTTTCTTCTTGTACTTCAGGTGATTTTGATAGTAACTCTAGGAGGGAGGGAATATTTCCAGCAGAACATTAGCTTGAAGTATCTCACATATCTTCATACCTTCAGATAGGACATTTCCCACCAGATTTTCATACTCGTGTATTTGTTCCATGATTGGTTTAGCATCTGTCATCTGGAACTGCAGCCATTTTTTCGTAATGTACTTCTTCCACCCAACGTTGTCTCCACCATAGCAAGACTCCAGAATGCACCAGATATCCGTAGCAGATTTTTGTATTACAAACAAGTCAAACATAGGATCCAACATATGGTTCAACAGATGTCCACCAACTATCTTGTGGTCCTTGTATTTCCCATGACCGATTGCAGATGCTTTCTTTACCTTGTCGGTAGTGATGGAAAGGGATCCCATGGATGATTCTGGATTAGAGGGTGCTGGAGGATCGATTGGTGGTGCTGAAGGATCGGTTGGTAGTTCGACGATGAGGACGTAGTCGACTTCAAGCTGTTCGAAAAAGATCAATAACTTTTTAGACCAACGACGATAGTTTGCTCCATCGAGTGCCTCCAGTTTGGACAGGTCAGGTAGAACTTTGTTGTTTTTTATCGACATTGTAATTGGCTTTCAAATTGTTGTAAAAATTCTATTGATGACGATCAAAATAACTTGTTGCGCCATGACGAATCACTGCCTTGAAAGCAAATTCGGCCAGACCGTGGTGCTAATCTTAATGCCGATTGCTCCCCAAAATTAACACAGCTCCCTATTTCTGACGTGCACTCGCCAAAAATAGGAGTAGATACGATGAAGGATTGCTCAGAACTTGGTATAGGTAGAGAGGATGACGTATAGGCAGAGAGAAAGGTAGAGAGGAGAGTTTGTATGGAATGAATAAAATGAACTGGAGGAGGGCTCTATTTATAATGGAGTCCCCCTCAACTGCCATCTGAAACTTCGTTAAAAGGAAGACGTGGAGGAAAGATTGGCAGCGACGTGAAGCGTGGATGAACGACTGGAGAACTGGCCCGAATTACGACGTGTGACAAAACTTCAAACGATTGCATCACTGAGTGATACATGGCGGGCACTTTGGGAAACCAAATAACTATTCTAATGAGTATCAAAAAATTACATCCTTATTAGCACAAGCGGGCACTTTGGGGAACCAAATAACTATTCAGATGAGTATCAAAAAATTACATCCTTATTAGCACAAGCACAATTGCTTCGCATGTCCAACCAAACGAACAACAATGGTGCACATTGTGACAAGGTCATACTATCACCATCAACAAAATTTGTATTCACCTAGTGGCACTTAACTATTTATACTTATTTGCCTCTTCCAACTTTATCAATGTGGAACAACAATAGAGGTGCTTTGCATTGGGCCAAAGGTCAAAGGCTTTTCCAACACCACTGTCCTGAAAGATTAATTAAATTGTCAGTTGCTCCTCAAAGTTAAAAGAGCTTTCTAATTTTGGCGTGCACTCACAAAAACAGAAATGAAAACAAAAACAAATAAATGCTCAGAATTTTGAGTGGAGAGGAGTTTAGTATGGTGGAAGATGAGATGTGATATGGATGATCAACTGGTGTGGTGGAATGTTGAATTTATAGTGGAGAGACTGCAACCACCACCTAAAAACGCAAGACAAAGAAAGGCATCGAGTGAGTGACGGGAATGTGAAGAACATGGGAAGTGACGCGTGGTGAAAATAAATACCAGAGGATAACAAAAAAATACTTGAATAGATAATAAAAAAAATTACATAAGTGCATAGGTGGTGATAACATCACCACTACTATATATTCACCTTTTATTATTTATGCCAACTCATATTCCAAATCTATCAACGTGGGAGAATTTAACTTCGGTCCATTTACAACGTGTTTGTACTTAGTTTTGATAAGGAATGGTAATCGCATCGGTTGGGACTTGGAAGCAGGCTGTTCGTCGATTTCTTGCTAATCTGGAGGATTTGTCAAGCGTCAATGGTGGCGGCCTTGTACCTCGCTCGCAATTGCGATGGATCTCTCACAGCGCTGAACTGAGTTTATATAAATGAGGGATAAAAGAGCTTTGAATTTATATAATCAATTATTGATAATCAACCAATTTAAATTTCGTCTTCGTTTCTTCCTATTCCAACTTAGGGCGGCCTCCTCTAGTTTTTTCCCACTAACTTCGTCAAGGGAGACCTTGCGGGTAATGGGTTTTAGGACTTAATAACCTTCCTCTGTTTTCTTCTTCTTTTTGGTGACCATTATAAAATCATAGGGTTTAATTGCCGAAATTGAACCCATTCTACAGTTCGGGTGGTTTGCAATTTTTCCTTATTTTAAGTGATTCACTTCTATTTCTATATCGGTATCGAATTAATAAAAATGTGAAAATGTTATGTGGTTTGAAACTTGTGAATCTAAATTGCTAGTCAACCTCAACCACAAGTTATAGATATTTGTTGATTTCTCTTTTTGTATTTCTAAATTTTTCCTTACTCAAAATTATCTTCCATTCATGTGTCGATTCGTATTATCTCATCCATAACTTTTAGTATCCTTTTATGGTAGAATACAAACACGCTTATCCCACAGGCAACACCAACCGTTGAAAACAAAATTTAACCAAGAAAAACTCACATCATCTTAACATCCAATTACTATGAATTTATAGTTTAGAAAAAAAAATATTTGAAATGAAGCTACTGAAACTAAAACAATAGACAGTTGTAAATCAATGCTGTGTTCATATTCTGAGTTTTTTTTATAAAGAAAATGGAGGGAGCAATCTTTTCAAGGAAAAAAAAAAACTCATAACTCATTAATCTAACTTAACATACCTTTTTTATCTAAAAAATTAAAACTTACAATTTTGTATCCAACAAATATGTGACCAATATGTACAAATGTTGAATTGAATAGATGGACTCCCACTCTCAACTTTACTAGATTTAACCTGTTACATGTCACTTTCTATTAAAGAAATATAAACCAACCATAACCAAGTGGGGTGTCTCAAATATATTATATATTTATATATTTAAATGCAAATATTTATATATGAAGTAAAAGAAAAGCTGCCACACCTAATGGTCACTAAGGACGGAACAAGGAAAAACTAGCCAAAAAATCACCCTAGTTTGTGTGGTTAAAAGGTATAGAGTATATAGTGGTTGTTGTAGAAAAGTTAAGTTTAAAAGATGTAAAATCAAATTGTATATTTCTATCTGCGAGAAAACGAGGTCCAATTCATGTCCATCACACGTTATGGACAACGACGGTATTCATTACCAAGATAAACTCGGAGGTACAGAGACATTTAAAACAACAGCATCAACCCAACTCATTCCATTTCCACCAAATTTACTCCAAAGCAGTGTACGAAGCAGGTTTAAAGAAAGACCCATGTCACTGATTCGGCGAATGACCGGCGGGAGGCGGCGAAGAAACATGTTCTTCGACCCCTTCGCATTCGAGAATTTGGATTCATCTGAAGAAACAGCCTCTGCTTACATGGTCACTCAAATCGACTGGAAAGAGACGCCAAATGCTCACATCATCAAGGCGGATCTTCCTGGTTTGAAAATAGAAGAAGTGAAAATGGATGTTAATGAAGCCAAAATTCTGGAGTTGAGTGGTGAGAGAATGAAAGAGACAGAGGAGGAGAGCGAACAGCGGCACACAGTGGAGCGGAGGAGTGGTAAGTTCTTGAGAAGATTCAGATTGCCGGAGAATGTCAAAGTGGAAGACATAAATGCAAGCATGGAGGACGGAATTTTGACGGTGATTGTGCCCAAAATTGAAGGCGTAAAGCCTGAAATCAAATCCATTGCAATCTCTTAATACATATGTTACAATCAGATATGTTACAATCATGGTATATTATGTTCTGTTGAATAAAAAATTCTTCGATTTTCTATGTTTATACGATATGGAACAAGCTATGCCATAAGAGTTCTAAGAACCCAGCTATGTGATAAGAATCCTGTACGGTAGAGTTGTTGAATTTTATAAATTCTGAGATACTAATTATAATTTGATCTCTAGGCGTTTTGATAAGTTGGCGAAGTGATCAGAAAGTGACTTAACCAGGCGAGAGATATCCGTAAAAGTTACTCAACTTACAACTCCATTGTATATTGTTAAGTAGATAAAATTCAAAGATAATCATAAAACTAAGACTTCAAATTTGTGTACCTAATTCACTGGTATGGATATTAAATTCAGTGTTTTTATTTAGCATCTTCAGTATATTTCATCAATACACTTCCAATGTTGGTCCACGGTTTATTCTTTTAATCTACAACTTTTAGAGATTGGCATTTGGACCAGACGGTGATGGGTAAATAGATGAAACCTTTGAAGTGTGAATACGTTGACCCCAGTGTTAAAAGCAAGAACCCTAGACTTGGATTATATTTATTCTCATTAAACACAACCAAACACTTACCGTTTCTACAAAGTTACAAACATTCACAAAACACATTAACACACCTCATTCTTCCATGATCATATGAAACAAACAGAGGAAGAGAAGAAACAAAGCCCAGCACTCAGTACTCAGGATGAACACTGTAAGGTTCAACCAGCAATGTCAATGGACTTGATCTCAGGCTTCTTCTCTTCCATTTTAGGCACCGTCACAGTTAGAACTCCATTCTCCATGTTGGCTTTCACCTCCTC